>JASZXS010000053.1:0-57822 GCA_035521475.1 Tremellales sp. Uapishka_1 | reverse complement strand
GCGCATACGAAATCGTCATTCTCGAAGAAATCGCACAAGACCGTGTTTTCTTTCGGGACGGCCGACGAAGGGATGATGAAGGACGAAAAGGAGATGGAGGAGCTTGTCCGCGCCGCCCGGATCGCTGGCGATCGCGTTGGTAACGAGATCCGAGCGATGGATTTCGGATTCAAGCTTGGGTTCAATTTCGGAAAAGCGAAGAGGCGGGGTGGGGCAGCGGGCCCGTATTCCGTGTGGAAAGCGGCGTCGTATGACCAGCTCTGCATGGGGGATATGCTGAGCAAGGCCCTCGCTGCAAGGCAGAAGCCGATATTGCAGCAGGCAAACATGTTAATGGCGCCTGCCCAGCAACTCCAGCAGAATGGGTTGATGTTGCCGATGTCAATGGGGAACGGAAACCAAAATCATCCGGTCCACCCGGTCCAGGCATTGTGAGGGTTCGCGAAGGCGAGTGTACGAGTACGGCTAGTAGGGGAGTAGCGGGCGTATGTGGGTCGGTGAGTGAAGCAGTGATTGGTGGAAGAGCGCGCTTAGGGCAGTGTACTACAGCTAGATGATGTAGATCGTCCTTGTACTTATGCATCATGTAGCCATGGTCCGATCAGGCGAAGAAGGCGGATTCGCTTTCCAGATAAACTCTTTCCTGGCGCTCCTTGCCCAGGTGCATCGTATAAGCAAGCCTTGTAGCTTGCATTCCTCGACGAGCTCGACTATGACTCGGTATCGCTCAAGTAGATAGTGAGAGACACCACAAGTCGCTCTAATCCCTCCTAAACGCACTCTGAAACCCGTAGATAACCCACAGTATCAAGGAGCTCAAGCAAGGTATCACTTCGCCGACACTGTGCACGTTCACTGACTGGCACAAGGGGACAAGCGCCACAGTACCCTTATGCTGCGTTTCGCGAGCGACGGGCACTTAGAGCGTGCTCTCGTCTATTGGTCAGGTCACCGACTGGTCTATCTAAGGCTCACGGGCGATTCACAAGTGAATGCAATATTGTCTAGGTAATTCTTCTACAGTTCGTCTTTTCCTCCACCACGTCGCGTTGACCCAAAGACCTCTTCTAGTTCTGTTGGATAACAAGTCAATGGAGCAACGCAACCAAGACCACAGGCAGCACCCACTTTTTCGCGAGATATCGGATATCTCGGTTGGCATCACCACCGAGTATTCGATAAACATGTCTCCCTGCGGTGTATCCCCAAACGCAGGCATCTACGCGAGGTGATCAGTATATACACGACACGCAGGTCCGATGAAAAGAGTTCAACGTACACCCTCTCCCTCGATCACCTCTACTTCGCCAGGCTGTGTCGTCCCTTTTCTTCCGACGGTGATCTTCCGTCCATCAAGATGCGTCAGGTTCCTCTCAAACCCAAGCAAGGCCTGGTCCCAATTCAGCGTCACGCCATGAGTCGAATCTTCGAAATGACTCGCCTCTGAGACGCCCAAAACCACCCTGCCAACCAGGCCACCCTCCTTCCGACTCCAGAACCCTTCCCCCTCTCCACGCTTACTCCTGACGCGCACCACCACGTCTCCCGCTTCCCTCTCGACCGACTCGTCGGCCTCACCCCTGAACACCTCTTCGTACCCTTCCGAGGCGCCCGCAGGGATATGTACCGCGAGACTGTGCTGGATCTGTATCGTCTTTTCCGAGTGACACGTTGGGCATTTCTTCGTGATTTGCTTCCCCTGCCCAGCACAGTGAGGACAGCTGTTCGAAGATAAGTTATGGGTAATGTGGAGGACGGAGCAGAGGGGAGAACGACGTACGCTAGTTGGACATTGGTAAACATCCCTGGAAAGACCTGGTGTCGCTGCACGATGACACCCTTGCCATCGCAGTGTCCACAGGTGTGTATATCTCTATCGCTGTTTGCACCACTACCATGGCAGTGGGTACATATTATCCGTCGAGGGATTTGAAACTGCAGCGGACCAAGTTGTCAGGAAAGATACCCCGTGTCTGACAAACAACGCAAAACCAACCTCGACTGTCCGACCCGCATACATGTCCGCCAGCGAGACCTCGAGATTCGTAAGCATCCCAGGCCCTCGCTGTTCCTGCTGTTGGCCTCCTCCAAAGAACCGCGAGAAGATATCGTTCGGATTGTGTCCACCTCCCGCTTTCTGCGCTTCGTGCTGCTTCAGTCCTTCCTCTCCTCGCTTGTCGTATATCGCTCGTGTCTTTGGCTCGTCAGTCCCTTTTCGATACTTTCGGGGCGAGACACACCTCCGAGTCTGATAGAACCTCGTACGCTGGCATACATATCAGCACCTTGACCAGTGAGAACCTCAGCTACGCACCTCTCGAGACTTCAATGAATTTGTCATGAGGAGCATCAGGATTCAGATCTGGGTGATGCTTTTTGCTCAGTTTCTGCCGCCAGAATCAGCCTGGGACCTCAATCGTTGGAGAACGGCATACCCTGTACGCCTTTTTGATGTCTGCTTCGGAAGCACCCCTTTTGACTAGGACGACAGCACGTCAGAAATCCGTCGACGTGGCATATCGAGACTGCTTATTTACCTCCAAGGACATTATAGAATGACTCGGCTGCCATGCATCCTGTGAGGAGCAGCAGTGAGAGCGTCCACACAAGAGACGAGGCCAGCATGACGAATTGATAAAGCAGGTGGAATGAAAAGTGGACATAGCTGCCTGCTATCGACTTGACGCGTGGCAGCGAGATTGGCAGTCTCGGTGGCAAATGGCTGCTTCGAAAATGATGCATGCAAGATGAGCAACGATGATGATGGTGATGATGATGATGATAGTATCCGAACCCCCCTCTATGCAGTCCTCACACCGCACTGGTCTCTCCACTCTTCAAAGAACCGCAGCATGTCAGGCGTGATTCGCCGTCTCACTGTCCTCGCAGAATGTTCCAAATGCGTTTTCTTGACCTGTTCCATCCGCCTATTAGCTTTCCGCGAGATGCAAAGACGGCGTCGAGGAACACACGTATGGAGCATCCAGGTCTTCGTTCATGGCGGTCAGAGCTGCATCTTGACAGATGGAAGCGACTTCGGCCCCCGAGCAGCCCTCAGTCTGATAATTGGGTCAGCCTGTCGGTCGACGTTTGAAATCAGAATGGGTTGGTCCACTTACGAGGCGAGCCAATTCATCTACGTCAACGCCCTTCTCGACAGCCATTGAAGCGAGTCTGATCCTGAAGATGTCTCTCCTGGTCTTGATATCCGGTGCGCCGACGTAGAGAATGCGGTCCAGCCGTCCTGGTCTCATGAGAGCGGAATCCTGACCAGGTACACTATCAGCACCGCGGGTGGCTCTAATCAGGTACTGAGGCTGACCAGAACGTCCGGTCGATTCGTAGCAGCAACAATCGTCACACCCGACAGCTCTTCGATCCCGTCCATCTCGTTGAGCAGCGTGGTCAATACCCCATTGTGCGACGAGTCTCCATCCGATCTCGAAGATCCCAGGGCATCAATCTCGTCCTAAAATTGATATCAGCCTGCACCCAAGGATATAATCTCGGAAGCCGACCTACGAAAAAGACAATTGAAGGCGAAGCAGCCCGCGCTTTCCTAAAGATCTCCCTGACGGCCTTTTCTGATTCACCGACATATTTGTTGAGAAGCTATTCCCATATCATCAGCCAATACACAATCGTCGAACTCCAGATATCTCACCTCGGGTCCTTTGACGGCCATAAAGTTGATGCCGCTCTCCGTTGCCAATGCCTTCGCCGTCATTGTCTTGCTACATCCTGGAGGACCGTAGAGGAGTACTCCCTTGGGCGCTTCCACGCCCAATCTCGCAAAGGTATCTTTATGCGTCAAGGGCCACTCGACGCATTCTCGCAGTTTCTGCTTGACGTCATCTTGTCCACCGATATCGGACCACTTGACAGAGGGGTTCTCGATGAACACTTCTCGCATTGCCGACGGGCGGATCGTCGGCAGAGTTAGGAGAACGTCCGCTTGTGTTAACGTCGGTGTAGATTTTCTATCGGCAGACGCATGCCACCGCTGGATAGCTGTCGACGCGGACTCGCGAATAAGGGACGAGAGGTCTGCGCCGACGTATCCATGCGTCCTGGATGCCAAGGCCAAAATCTCAGCTGAGGTCAAGGAGTGAGGCATTCTGGAGAGCATGATCTCGAGGATCTCTTGTCGACCGACCGCATCCGGTATACCTTTACCTTGATCAGCTTGACTTTTCACTTTCTGCTAGCCGCTTACCGATTTCGATCTCCCGGTCGAACCGCCCTGGTCTTCTCAAAGCCGGATCGATACTATTGGGTCTATTCGTAGCGGCAACGATGAAGACTCTTTCTTGATCCTCTCCACCTTCACCTCCCTCTCCGGCACCCATCCCATCCATCAGGGTCAAAAGAGTAGCCACGACCCTTCTCTCCACCTCTCCGCCTTCGCCGCCGTCCCTCTTAGGACAGAGAGCGTCTACCTCGTCCAGCACGATAATACATGGACTTCGTTTTCGTGCTTCCGTGAACACACCCCTGAGTCTCTCTTCTGTCTCGCCATGGAATGCCGAAGAAAGCTCTGGGCCATTGACAACGATGCAGGAGCATCCGGGCGTAGAAGATGCGATTGCACGAGCGAGCGCGGTCTTCCCAGTACCCGGTGGACCATAGAGCAGTATCCCCTTTGGCGGGGTCAGACCAAAAAGCGTGAATAGCTCGGGATGGAGGAGAGGGAGATCCAGAAGCGATTTGACGAGCTTGATCTGAGGCGCCAGACCGCCGAGAAGATTGTAAGATGCTGACGATGGGGTGGACGGGGTGAAGAGATTGATGTAGGAGGGTATCGTGGTCGAGATCGAGCTCAGCTTCTGGCCAGACATCAGTGCCGCCGTGCTGGGAATGAAGAATGACTCACCGTCACAGATGAAGACCCATTCTTGATGACCTCTTTCCCATGGCTCGCTTTACTCTCGTCCTTCGAGTGAAGGATAACCTTTGTCCTCCAATCCATCTCGTAAACCTGAATATCGCTAAGACTCATCTGTCCCATTGGCTCCACCACGTCATTCTTCCTCCCAGCCTTGGTGGAGACCTCGAGATCTTTGATCGAGAACGAGCGCTCTCCAAAGGGTATTATGTAGCCAGGCGAGACATACTTCATAGAATCTGCTATACATCAGGTTCCCGATCATGCGAAACACCTCTTGCACTCACAGAGACTCTCCTTGATCGTTGCTTTCGACCACTCATCCTCCCTCTGCCTGCCCACCTCGTCGACCTCCACTTCGACCTTTCTCTTCTTCGACCCGTCGGGAGTTGGCAATTCTTGAATCGTCACCGACTTGAGTATTCCTGCCGCGCGGGGTTCGGCGGAGCGATGAACTTCCACGGTCCCTGCCGAGGCCAGGTTGATCATGTGGGTGGCCGAGAGGCATATAGCTGGAGGTGGTCAGTAAAGAAGCAGTTGGACAGTAGACCATACTCACCGTCATCCTCCAAGCCAACTTGGGGCCAGAGTTGGGCGACAATTCCTCTTTCTCCCTACAGGTACGATCTGATCAGCATTAGGCAGAGACGATCGCAACGGCAGGTCTTACAACACCCGTTGGGCGAGCAACTACCCAGTCGCCGGCAGCCAGCCTATACGTTCGCAAAACATCAGGCGATACGAATGCTCTTCGATTCTGCCTTGAAGATGCGGGGATTCCCGATGGCCCCGAGGACGGAAATGCTGTCTTGAGCGTTGCCAAAGGCGTAGGCATGTCGAGCCACTGCGCACCGCGGACGTACAAGTTGAAAAATGAAACGATTCTCTCACCCCTGTTCTCTATTATTGAAGGTTTCGAAATCTTGTTTTTGCGGAACCATTTTCCCCATATTGTACCAGGCAGATCTATAAATCATCCTACTTGGTCGTACAAGGGGAGATGCAGGCAGTAACGTCAAGAAAGGCAGCACCACAGAGAACGTTAATGGTAATACATGCTTCTCACAGCCAAGACGGTAAAGCAATAATAGCGGCAAACCGATATCCTGCTGAAACACTACTTGCTGCTCTCAATCTTCTGCACCAACTCTGGCACGGCATTGAAAAGATCGGCGACGAGCCCGACATCCGCGACCTGGAAGATCGGTGCGTCCGCATCCTATATGTCCGATGAGTGGACCGGCTCCTCAATGTACCACCTCTCATGACATACCTTGTTGATCGCTACAATCAGCTTGGACTCCTTCATTCCCGCCAGATGTTGGATAGCACCAGAGATTCCCACGGCGACATAAAGCTCAGGAGCGACGACCTGTATATCGGGTCAGTGAGTGTCTCTCTTGTACCTTGTCCCTCCGGGATGACTCACCTTTCCAGTCTGACCGACCTGAAGCGAGTTATCGGCATACCCGGCATCGACGGCGGCTCTTGATGCACCGACAGCTACCCAATCATCAGTAAGGGTAGCACGGGTGATTAACCGAATGACTTGCCAGCACCGAGGGCATCGGCCAGCGGATCGAGGACTGATCCAAAATTCTCCAAAGACTTTAAAGCTCTTCCTCCAGAAACAACACGAGACGCCGAGCTTAGATCGGGACGCGAGGATACTGTCAGTTCCTCCGAGATGAATTTTGACGAAGCTTCAGACGAGGGACGCATCAGCTTGGTTAAACATGATCTGCCAGGTCGTAAAGGACGCACTTCCAGAATCGACAGGGGCGACCTCTTCAACGGTAGCGGAACCCCCTCCGGTAGCCGCTTTGTCGAAAGCCGTCGTTCTGACTGTCACGATCTTGATCTTGTCTGCAGGGGAGGACTTGACTTTTAGGATAGCGTTTCCGGCGTAGATGGGTCGGGTGAAAACGTCTCCGGATGGTTCGACTGCAATGATATCGGCGATCTGAAGTTCATCTTAGCTGATGATAATGGCAAGGTAAGCGCGACTGACCATCGAGACGTCCAGTGCTCCCGCCAGCCTTGGGAAGAGGTTCTTTCCGACAGCGGTATGGGCACCAAAGAGGTGGGTGATGGATTTGGAGGGCAGGAAAGATGCGAGGAAGGGTGTGACGCCTGGCCGATGTTCATTAGCGATCCTAGATAATAGCGGGTTGCGCTCGATCTCACCCTCAGCAATGGAATGGCCATAAGCGTCCGCTGCAGCACTGTAGATCTTCGACAGGCCATCAATCCTATGCGTAACTCCATCAGCTTTACCCCTACAGACCGGCTTAACAATGAGGGCACTGACTTTTTCACCTCCTCCAAGACTCCATCGACCTCTGATTTTGATCCGGTCACGATCCCGGAGACCTGAAATGTTTTGTCAGATCCGTTTTGTGTAGTGATTCAACCATGCCGACGGGACTCACATCTCCCTCGAGCGATCTAGCAGCAGTGACGGCGTGCAAGGAACTATCGTTCAGTTTTCCATTCTTGTGCTCGAGAAACACGAGTGACGACGCGAATCGTCTTTGAGCAAGCGAGGAGAGGGATGAAGAGAGTGCTGGAGCCCGACGTGTGATGTTGAGCATGGTGCGTGTGAGATGTTGGACTACAAGATTCGTTCCAATCAGATGGCCGGTTGGAGAGTGACCGGAAAACAGTCGGACCCAAATGTGGCGAGTGGAGGAGAGGTGGGCAAGTGATGCAACCGTCAGCCCATCCTTGTTCGACACTGATCGAAGTGGGACGACGTCAGCGAGACAGCGAGAGTAATGTGCGCTATGCACATTGAGCCACCGCTGCTTTCTCAAAGTGATACAGAGGCTGAAGAGACATCCAATCCGTAAACCCCTGCAGCCTCCCAATAGCAAACATGGCGATTGCTCTCCGCTGCGCGGGATGAAGGCTAGATTACACATCTACAACGGAACCGGGCCCTAAGAAACCGTTGTGACTGTCCACCCTTTCGATGGTATGTCGTGGGGAAGAAAGAACCGAGTACTGTTTGGGGTGTGAGATACTTTTTCCTGAGAGTGCTACCGCTCTTGCCGGAACGCAGCTGATTGAATATTCGGGTAGCCTCGAGAGATGCGCCTAAGTCGTCAAGTTAGAAGGACCGACGTCACGCAACGTAATACATGTCGAGTAAGGTCGTTGCAGCAGCGACCAGATACACCACCTTCGCAGAACAGTTCCTTAATGCAGGGGTGTTGTAAATTCCAATCTGTTTCCCGAATAGTCTCTCGCGAAGAATCTCGTGGGGTATTCAACACCCTGCACAACATTTCAGCCAACCCTGGCGATACAAAGCGGAAGCTCACCTTTGCGCCTGAATTCTCTTCTCCGGGTTGGTCGCATTGCAAAGCCGCCGCGGGAGACTTGGCGATATGGTGCGCCCAGATGCGTCGTTGTAGCTCTGCTAGAGCCTCTACGGAGGGGAGCATGAAGCACGGATGGCGACTGGACAGTGGGGAGGGGTCCGGGTGTCCGGGCACGCCTTCAAAAGCAATGTGAATCTACCCAGCATCAGTTGCATACCAATGGAGCAGACCTATGTCACACGAGCTCACCTGTTGAGGCCCATCTCCGATACGGAACCTGGATGTCGTCCATCAATACGACATGACGACGATGTTGAGTGATGCAGACCTACCACGCCAACGTGTCTTTCTGTAGAGCTGGAACTTTGTCGATGCCAAAGCCTACGGTATCGGCGTAGAATTCCCTCGCGAGATCCAGCGTCCCTCGTTTGACCACCAAGTTGATATGCTGCAGCGCAATGGGCGAGTAAGAAGGTGCCATGGTATGAGATGGCGTGTTGCTGGTCTTTCCCATTCGCTCGAATCACTTGGAGGAACAGGTTGAAAGACATCCCGCTCGGTTTCCGGCCCGACGTTACCGGGCAGTGAGATTGGGTAAGCTGACGCCTATTGCCGTGTTCGTAGACTCCATCCCATCCAACCTAGGTCTAAACCAGTACAGTAATTAATTTTACAACTGCTCCAAGTAGGTCTGCTATGCTAGACTTCTGCTTAAGCCTCTCGAGCTGCAGCAAGGATCAGACCGACCCAGACGATCACTTTGATCCCGACGGTAATAAGCACTACCGGCCAGCTACCCCGTGTATCGATGCATGACCGCCCCGAGAAAGCTGCCCGAGACCATTGCGAGCACATAGATCAATCTCCTGTTTCTCGAGCCGCTCTGGCTTCTCTGAAGCCCGAAAGATATGCTGGCGTGAGAGCAGATCCACGGAGATCGAAGTCCGTCGGGGCGGTCGGCAGTCCCGAACAAGACGATTGGCGCGCCATGGCGACTTGCGAGCCCGACACGATGGTGAAGAGCAAGATGACGACCCATTCTTGGAATCCGCTCTATTGACCGTGGGAGCCTTGTCTGCCCATCAACACAGACAGTCAACGACAGAACGTGACATTTGGGACCTCGGTACTCATATAAGTAAGCCAGCAGTGCTTCCGATCCTCGGTACAGAAAGGATCCATTCCTATTATCCTCTAAAGCGAAGCTCTAATGAAGCCTTCGAGACCACCATTCACCCATAGCTCCTGTACGCTCTTCCCGACTCTCCCTGACGGGTAGAATTTCTCCCCCTCCTCACCCATCATGACGGTGACTCCCCCACGCCTCGTATCCACCCTCACTTTCCACCCCTCGGGCACGACCGTCAACTCCCCGTCCTTGCCGCCTTTACCCCTCGTTCCATCCTTGCCGAACCGTTCTGTCATGTCCTTGATCAGTAGCGGCGCCTCGATGCAGATCAGCCCGTTGTTGATCGAGTTCCGCTTGAAAATGTCGCCAAAAGATCCGCAGATGACGAGCGGGATACCGGAATGCTTGATTGCCGTTGCCGCTTGCTCTCGGGACGAACCCGTGCCAAAGTTGTATCCGGAGAGCAGGATCGGCGTGGACGAGGAAGACGAAGATGACAGCCTTTTGACGTTGGATGCGAAGGCGGGGTCATAGTTTTCTACTCTGATTGCGTCAGCATTCTTCCCTCCTTCAGACTAGACTCCCACTCACCCATGACGACCTCGGCCTGCCTCTGAGGCGTAATGTCATCTTGGTAGGTGTATTTGCCGGGGTACATTCCATCCGTCGTCAGATTATCCTGAGGCGCAAACACTAGGGGTCCTTCAAAGTATTCTGGGAACCCTTCCATCAGTGGCTCGAGGCTGGCATCGTCGGCGGGTGCTGCGGGCGCTGTATCCGACTCGACTATCGATATCCTGGGCGATTCGAATTGGGGCAACTTGGACATGTCCATCGAGTCGGGGCCACAGATGAATCCCTTTTCGGCGGACGCAGCCACGACGGCGGGCGAGGCCAGGTATGCGATGGCGGCAGGATCTCCCATCCTGCCCTTGTAGTTTCGGTTGGTTGCACTGATCCCGACTTGGCCCTTCTCCAGGAGCCCAACGCCGAGACCGATACAAGGTCCGCAACCAGCAGGCAGCGTCTTTGCACCCGCATCCACCAGCGCTTGCCAGTCGCCGGCCTCCTCTGCGTCAGCCTGTACTCGTGACGAGGCGGCGGCGATGTAGAATTCGACTCCTGACGCGATTTTCTTGCCTCGCAAGACTGCGGCTGCAGCAGCGATATCGGACGCTCGGGAATTCGTGCACGACACAAGATAGGCCTTATCGATCTTGATGGGTGGGTCGAGGAGTTTCGGAAGAGCGGTCGCGATCTTGACAGAGTTGGGGCCGGACACGTACGGCACGAGGGTGGAGAGATCGAGGGAGAGTCGAGCGGCATAATGGGCACCCTCATCCGCTTGCGGCTTGTTGGATAAGGTCTCTTGCAGCCTTTCTGCGTTCAGACGAGGATGGCCTGATGTTGTATTGACAGGGTCGGAGGGGATAGGGAAGGGAGCCATGCTGGAGGAGCTAGGGTGGTCGAGGAATCGCTTCAACTCGGCCTTTTTGAACATCGCCTGGTACCACTCTTCCAGCTTTTTATCGACTGGAAACACACCGGCGACCGCTCCCCACTCGGTCGTCATGTTGGCAATGGTAAGTCGCTCATCGATCGAGATGTGCTCGATACCAGGTCCAGTAAACTCAATGGCGGCGTTGAGCACTTCGTCGTGGTTGAATAGACCTGCCAGGGCGACGATGACGTCTTTTCCGGTAACTCCAGGCGACAGCTTGCCGTCCAGCGAGACAGAGATCACTCGAGGGATCTGCCACCAGAACTTTCCAGTCGCCCAGATGCCTCTATCAAGCCGTCATTTCGATTTCCAGATATCTTCGTGTCACGAAGGTAACTTACGCGGCATCGGTTCTATGAAACATATATGAGCGTGCGGTCATATGGGATAGATCTGGGTGACTCACCTCACAATAGCCGTTCCCAGGCATCCGACACCTCCATAGTGGTTGGAATGACTATCACTCGCCACCACCATCTTTCCCGGCCACGCATACCCTTCTTCTACCACAATCTGATGGCCGATACCCCTTCCGGCCGGGTAAAAGTCCACTCCGTGCTCCTTGGCGAAAGCCTCGATCTTTTTGTACTTCTTCATATTCGTTTCGGATTTGTTCTGGACGTCGTGGTCAAGCGCAAAGACCAGTTGTCGCGGGGAAGACAGCTTGGAGCACGACAGCGAGAGGAATTTCGAGATGACCGGTCCTGTGTTGTCGTGTGTCATGCTAGATGGATGTAAAGGCTCAGCAGCTGATGCATATGATACGGTAGAGTGTCCACCCACACATGCTCGGGCTTGATCATGACATAGTCTCCTGCATGGACTTTGGTGCCCTCGGGCAGGTCCACGGCGTATTTCTGGACGATCTTTTCGATCAGTGTCTGCGGGTTCGACACGGTCGCATAGTATCGCTTTCGTAGCAGATTGCTGCGCGAACGGGCGAGGTTCAGGGGTCGAAATAAAGAGGACATCTCGGTGACCGGAGTGCTGGATACGAACTACGGCGTCGAAAGCACCCTGTGGTCGTACGGAATAGCCAAAGCCCAAAAGGAGATGTGATGGTGAAAAGTCGAGATTGAAATTGTGCCGGCTTGTTGATGACCGAAAATATCCGATCAATCCAACAATCCTTTCTGGTCATTCATTCACAACACCTCGGTATCCCTACAAAGCATACAGACACCGTCGCCGGTATCGTCGATCATGAAAGCCCTACAAACTCCCGCCTTTCGTTCCACCCTCGCTTCCTCTTCGAGAATACGGCGGGGCATCTCCACCGTCAACTACCCAGGACATGTCCCGCTCAACTTTGCCCAGAACGCCCTGCTTGCCGTGGGAAGTGGTGTCGTCGGAGTGATGGACCCCACGCGGGGAGGTGAGCAAGCAGCTATCGGACTACCACGGATATGGACTTGAGCTCACACCCACCCAGACCTCATTGCGACATTGTCCGAATCGACAGCATCAACTTTCTTGCCAGCTTTGCATGCAGAGATGAACTCGCGCCCCGAAGGACGACAGATTCTGAGGGACAGACCGCTTGTTAGCTCGCAGACGGTAGATCTGGTGAAATTGAAAGAGATGAAACGAGGGACGCTGGGGAGGGAGTATGTCGATTGGCTCGAAAGAGGGAACGTCACTCCGGACACCCGAGCCAGTGTGAGTTGTACATGGAAAGATGGTGTGGATGTTTGGCTCACAGAGTCCGGACCGCAGGTCAAATACATCGACTCGCCGACACTGGCATATACGATGCTGCGGTACCGTCAGACGCACGACCTATACCACACCCTGTTTTCCCTGCCCCCTACCCTCCCCCACGAACTGACTCTCAAAGTCATCGAGCTCACCAACATGTCGTTACCCGTCGCAGCCCTGTCGTCGCTATTTGGCCCACTCAGGCTTTCCCACAAGAGGAGGGAAGTGTGGTTGAAAGACTGGGCGCCGTGGGCGCTCCGTATGGGACGACAGGGGACGAGTCTCGTCGGTGTTTATTGGGAGAAGCGGTGGGAGCAAGGCGTGGGCGAGCTGAGAAGGGAGCTGGGCGTCAGCAGGAACGAGGACCGCGGGGTCGAGGCGAGGTGGAGAGGGTACAGGGAACTGAGGGAGAGAGAGCGAGAGTTCAGGCGAAAAGGAGACTGGGTCGATGAGCCAGAAGAGTGGTAGAAGGCTGCATGTTTGTTCAATATATGAACGATGATGTACAACTCCAATGTCGTCTCTCCCAAGGGTGACATTTCACGGCAATCCAGGAACGCCTGTTATCGATATCGCCATCTTGTCTTCTGGAATCCTGTTTTATCGTACTCATCTGGTTGTTTCTTCGCCTTGCACAATGTCATTCAGTCTCCCCTTCCACTTCACTGCAAGGCATTCTCGCCCCCTTGGCAAAGCTCAGTCCTCGAGACATTGCGGTAGACGTTATCTGCATCGAATCCGTGATCTCCCTCGTCCAACCCCGGCAGAGCTCGCACAGTATGTTTCCCTTTGTCTTTAGCTGGACTTGAGCTGAACTGCGTCGTAGGAAGCCAAGATATGCTCCGTGTGATGTCTCTGAGCGCGGAGCCGGGTCTTCCTCATCGAAGAGAACAAGCGGCTATGCACCCTCGTCCGTTCGCTTTTGCCCTTTCATCTTGAACAGGTCCCTGAGGGACCTTCCATCATCAGGCATCACTTGTCGCAATGGACGAGTGCACCAACGACCATACTGCTCATCCAAAAACCAAACGACGCCAGGACGACCCAGGCTATGGGTACGGTACTCACGTACGTCTTCTGGACGTACTAGCACCCGGGACTGATCTCTTCTTTACAAGTCATCTGACCACGCACTACCCCCATCTACGGCTCATCGTCGAACCCCATACGGCAACGGACCATCCTCAGTTTGCGGACCTGATAGTCGCCGATCCTCGTAAGTGCAGCTAGAGCTATCAACCGACGTTTCCTGTCTGACCAAACGTCTACCTTGGTAGAGGACACCCCGCTGCTGCCCCTCCACACGTCCTTGGTCCTGACCCTCGGAGGTGACGGGACCGTCCTGCACGTCTCGAATCTGTTCTCCAAGGGAGAATGCCCGCCGGTCTTGTCTTTCTCTATGGGCTCTCTTGGATTCCTGCTGCCATTTCGTATGTAGTCAGATCACTTACGCGGATGCCACCGTTTCTGACGATTTCCGCTTATCCGCAGACATCGACTCTCTTGGCCCCGCCATCGAGTCGACGCTCACGCGCCCAGTCTCCATCCTGAATCGCATGCGACTCGCTTGCACTCCCCTCTCGGCAACCGGTGACCTCCTCGATCGTTGTTCAGAGAACAGTTCGTCCTATTTGCATTGACTTTTCCCGCACATCGGCCCACTGATCGATTACCGCACTACAGTCAGCGAGTCCGGATGGCAGGTCATGAATGAGGTGACGCTGCATCGCGGGCGTCATCCGCATCTGACCATCGTGGACGCGTACTTCAACAACCACCATCTGACGGAAGCCGTCGTAGGTTTCTCCCTCGATATATGGCTTCTCCAAATTAACAGCGGGCCAGGCCGACGGGCTTCTGCTTTCCACCCCGACCGGCTCGACTGCCTACTCCCTCTCGGCCGGCGGGCCCATCTCGCACCCCGAAACCGACGCCTTTCTCCTCACTCCCATCGCTCCCCGCTCCCTCAGCTTCAGGACAGTCATCCTCCCAGGAAACGGCGTCGTAAAGTTGCAAGTGAGTCGTGCTTTATCCTCAGGCTTGCAATCCCTTATGTCTGTGCCAGATCTCTACGCTCGCTCGATCACCCGTGGAGTTGTCCATAGACGGAAAAGAAGTCTGTCTTCTGAATCCGAAAGAGTCAGTCATCATTTCCAAATCGCCATTCCCGATTCCCTGTATCGAGCGCTCGGGCTCCAACTGGGTCGGTGATATCAAGTGAGTGACCGCTTCTCCAGCCATTTCCGTCGATCTTCGAGCTGACCATCCAAACCTCCAGCTCCTTGCTGCAGTTCAATACTGGCTTCATCAATAAGAGTCTGCTGGGGCACGGCATAGCATAGCATAGCATGAGCCCCATCGTATAACAAGATTAAGAAACGAAATAAGGGACCCCCCTGTCGACTCAATCAACAAGGTACATTCCGGTACTGTGGTAAACATAAAATACGAAAAGAAAGCAGACAGGTAATAAGTCCTTGATTTTCCCCCGATCAGGCATTCGCAATCGTCAGTCCCCTCTCCCCGTGATCCTTCGAGACGGCCACGCTGCCCTCGCTTCCTGAACGCTGATGGCCATACTGCTGTTGCGCTTGCTGTTGGTCGTAGCCTGCGTACGCGTCCTCCTCGGCATAGTCATACGCGTCGTTCGGGTTGAAGTAGTATTCCTGCGACTGATCGGTCGAGATGGCCGTCCCGTACGCCTGGTTCGCCGACTGGGCGCCAAAGCCCGCCATTCCTGGCGCCGTCGCCGTCGACATGCGATCACCGCCGCCCTCGTGCTCGGGCGAGGTGGACGCGTAGGGATCGTAAGCGCCTGTCGCAGCGCCTGTCGACGCCATGTTCGCGGCATAGGGATCGTAGCCGCCCGCCGGGTCCTCGTAGTCGCGGTAGCCGTCCATGTCGGGCTGTGGTTGTTGGTTGACGTCCATGCCGGACGTCGTAGCGGCATAGTATCCGCCATACTGCGTCATCGACTGCTCGTCGTCGTCGTCGAACGGATGGCGGGCGGAATGATGTGCAGACGCAGATGCAGCCGCCGCGGCCGCAGCGACATCGCGGTCGAGTCGTTGACGCCGCCTACGTCGGAGCATGAGGAAGACCAATGCGATCACAGCGGCGGTGATGGCGAGACCGAGAACCACGAAGACGCCCGCTACGGCCCCCGTGTTGGCAAAGAAGCCCGAGGTCGAGGCGGAGGAGGAAGAGCCGGAATCGTTGGTGGTGGGATTATGGACAACCTGGGTAACGGTGTAGATCTGCCCCGAGCCGTCGGTGGAGAACGATACTTGGGTGACCACGGCCGGCGCGGTCGTGACGACTTTCCCGGAGGCATCGGTCGTGGTGACCTCGAGCTTGGAGGTGGCCGAGACGTTGATGATGGAGGACGAAGAGGGCGAGGCAATATCGGCGATGGAGGAGGAAGAAGAGGACGCTTCGGTCGAGGATGCTATGGTCGACGTGGCCGCTGCTGACGAGACCGCCGACGATGACGCTGCGGACGAAGGCGTGTCTGTGCTCGAGGCCCTGGTTTGGGATATCAGACGTGAAAGATCGTCCGAGGACGATGCACTCACGCAGCGGAAGAAGAGGCGGCAGCAGAACTGGTATCACTCGGCGATGGGGAGGCGCTTTGTGTTTGCGAATCGCTGGATGCGGAAGTGGGAGACTGGGACTGGGTCTGGGATGATTGCTCGGTCGCGCTTGAGGGTGCTGCACTGGATGGTTCTTCGGTGGAGGAGGCGCTCTCTGTCGGCGAGGCGGACGTGGGCGCGTCCGAGCTGCTGGCGGCTGGTGCAGAGGATGCTGGGGCCGAGTCGGAGGCAGTCGGCGTCGCAGCGGCTACCGACGTCGCGGCATCCGAGGCCGCAGTGGGGACGGCGGTACCAGAGACTTGGGCTGGAGAGGGAACGAGCGAGGCGAGCGGATTGGCAGGCGAGGATGACATGTCGGTTGAGGCGTTTTCGAGCGAGTCGAGAAGATCCATCAATTGTATGCGGAGGTGGATGGGGATGTGGGTGTCCAGGAGGTGAGAGTAGGTGTAGGTTCGAGGGTGGGCAGAGGGGAGCGGTCGTTCATTGATCAGCAATTTTGTCTTTGGGTGGATCGAAACATGGCAGCCGGGGTGGTTTGGATAGACAAAAGACGAGAGAAAGGATCGTTGATCCCGACGATTGAGCAGATGGCCGTTTCACAAGGACGCCAGCGCCAAGGTCAAAGGGAGGCAGGCAAAACAAGCCTTGATTTCCACCCGCCCTGCACCGTCCGCACTTGAAAGGGGCTATACGCCAGCCAGGGGACGGCCGGCACATCCACCGTGTGCCTTTACGTGATATTCGCAGCAACAACAAACGGATCAGTCCTCAAAGACTCACCGCTCATCTTTCAAAGTCCGCTCCAGTCGTGTCTATGTTCCTCGAGGAATTGCGAGGGAGTGGAGATCCGTCTGTAGCACCTGGGACTATACGGGCCTTTTTCTCTCCTCTGATTGTTTGTTTCAGTTGGCGCGTCGGATGGTCCCGGTGAACCGTGCTGGTCCCTCTGCGGCGTGCTTGGCAGATCGTCGAGGACGTCGAGTCTCGACTGTGATAGTAATCTGATTGATTGAACGAGTGTGTATGGCGAGTGAAACGAATGTATATGCTCAGTATTGATGCATGCAACAGGACAAGAAGCAGTGTCGGGCTCGGATGCTGCGCCTCCTTTGACCCAAAGGGGAAGGTACGCGTCTCGGCGAGAATCGACTCGCGTGTGGCAGTGCCAACTGCATGCACCGTTCCTCTCTTTGCCTCTAGAAGAACGACCCCATGTCAAACTCCATAGCACCCTGCGCCACATCCTGCTTGAGCTCCTTCATCAGATTGCCGACCTTCTTCGGAGCTTCCTTCGTCTCCTCTTCCTTCTCCTTCTCCTCCGAGATCCTCTCCACCTTTGGGTCTGGTGCCAGTATACCATGGTCCGTCGTTAGGTCATTCACCATCGACTCCCTCCTTCCCGTCGCAGACAGCATGAACGACGGGCGACGCACATACGCCGGTGACTGAGGCGTCGGACGAGGGAAGAACGGTCGCTCAAACGACCACGATCGCAAGAGATCCAAAGCGAGCGAATGGCATCCTGTCAAAGCCCCATAGGGCATCAGAATCGCCTCTAGCGTCAAACCTGTACTGCACTGACCCATTCGGAAAAAGACGCGCGCATTATGGAGGACGAAATCAAACTCGACCTTTGACGGGATCTCATTCGTCCCCTTGGCCGTCTGCAGACTTTTGGACTTGAGATGTTGAAACAAGAGCAGCAATGACGGGTCGTCGTTCTCGGTCTCGCCCACATTGAGCGGCGAAACCGGCTGATAGGCAGTTAGGACGTCCTCCATCGGGGACTATCAGTCGAGTCCCAGCATCAGCGACACTCCACTCTGAGGTCAGATTCCACGTACGACCAGTACCCTGACGGCCAGATCCCTCCTTCCGAGCTCCCACAATCCCCACGAAGCCAACCATCGATGTCCGCCCTGGAATGCCATTGGAATCACCGTATCCGTCAGGATCCACCGGACCAGTGGACCCGGAACGTCAGAGTACCCCTCGATTGCCCGTGCGAGCGCGATGCCGAGTTGGAAATCACCCAGCTGTCTCAAGCACACGTTCAACGCGTCCTTCGGAGATCCAGCGAGCATGAAGAACGCCGCTGCGTACTCTGCGAATGGACCGCCGTTAGCTCCTCGGTCTCTTCAGCCCGGAGACGACTACACCCACCGAATCGCTGTTTCGCCAATAGCGCATACGCATTCTTCATCGCCGCCGTCTTCCATCGCGGCAGCTCGAAATCGTTCATCAGGAATTTGAGCATGGCCTGCTGCTCCTTGTGCCCCGGCGCTTGTCTCCATAGTCCGTGCACGACCTTCTTCTTCCCGAGCGTAAAGTAGATCAGCGAGCAGCTCGTCGGGTCGCGCTCCTCGTCCTGCATGAACCGGTTCCGCGCGATGACTTCCAGTTGGGATTTCTATTTTCTCGCCATCAATCCCTTACCCGCATCTACAGTAAAACAGCACTCACGATGGTCTCTGTCGATTTCAACCAGAGGAAGACACCATACCTCTGCGCGTCCGTCCATACCATCTTTTTGTGGTCGCAGCAGTCCGTTGTGGCGGACAAAAGTATCTCTTGAGATCCGCTATGGCTAGCCCAAACGATATTACGGAACGAGATCCGATCGCTCTCGGTCGCACTCAAGGCTCGAGGGGTGGAGGTCCCACTCGTTGATCTCCTATTATAGTTTACAAAGAGTCGCAGGGAGATGAGGTAGCGGAGACCACAGAGGTCGAGCGACCGTCTCTGGGACTCGATCTACACAGCAGTCGGTTAACATGGTCCGAGCAGGAATCGACATCCAATGCTCACCTCCAGAGTCGCCTGCGCAAGCGTAGCGAGTGCTGATTTCTCGGCCTCGGACAGAGGGAGGCGCACGGGTCCATCGAGCCGCTGTATCAAGTCCCTGGCCCTGGCTTCCGTGAAGCCATCTTCTTCTGAGCTATTGTAGGCGGGACGTCAGCTGTAGTTCTCCGCATGAATACAATACTCACACATCCTCAGAACCCGATTCGAAAAGGCCATCGTATTTCCGCGTCGTCTATCACAATCAACCTCTGAAATCAATCTACATCTCAGTAGACTCGATGGACATACCGCTTTGCCCGCCACACTACCCCAGAACCGACTCGGCTCCAACCTCGAAAAGTCGACCTTTCTCTTTCCGCCCTCTTCCGCCCTTTTCAGATCGCCCAACAACGCCACCAAGACGTCCTTCACCAGATCGACCTTGTCTTGCATCCCGCATTAGCGTTATCCGAATAGGCCAGGCGACGCATCACTCACTCCACAAGAGACATTGTCCCAGAACGATCGGATGATAGTCCCACAGAGGCCCATTCTGGTGGGCAATCAACTGAAACATGTCTTCGGGCTCGCTATCATCCAGTGTAACTGACTTGACGGACGCTGAGGGCGACGAAACAGGCGTGTTTCTGGCGAGGAACCGTGAAAATAGGTAGATCTGATTCCCGGCTCCGACCGCGAGCGACCCTCCGGCGAGCCAGATCGAGTCGTTGATCGGTACGGAAGTGTACCTATCGTGTCTTCAGCGCTCTTTCCCTGGCTTGACCCGCAAGAGGAGAGACGCACCTCGACAAGTCGATGGTCAAAAACGGCGCCCAGCCGGGAGACTTTGTCACGTAGCTCATCCGTTGCTCGCACACCAGCACGACTTTATGCGCGAATCCTACGGCCAGGACGGACTGCAGGTCCGACGTCGTCGTCCAGTCTAGATCCTGGATGACCTCGCCCTTGCTGCAGTACACCCGGGTCCGTCAATTTCTCTACACGGGCAAAACACGAATGACCGCTCGACTCACCCAAAGGATAGCGTCAGCTCCAACCCGGTCGAGAACTCGCTGATGTTGGAATCCCAGATCGTCATTTCGTGGACTCCATCGTCCTTCTCGCAAACTATGATGCCAGTCCCCTATCAGCACGGCGTTTCTCCTTCATTCTGACAGAAAAACTGACCCAGGACGGTCTTCTTCCTCGAGCTGCACCTGGCCGACACGATGTCCCGCTTGCCCGTCCTGACCCATCCCGTTCGCGACCACATCTCCCCTCCATCGCCTCGACACCCGTCGGCATGCTTCAACTCCCCGTTCTCGCCAACGAGATGCAAGCCCAGTTTCGGTCGCCAGAATTCAAGATACCCATCTTTCGAGACAGTCAAAACGACGTCCTGCGCCGGGGCATCCGCTTCCCAATCAATGACGCTGGTATGCCACCCCATCGGATCCACAGGGAGGACGAGCTGCAGCTCTCCTTCCACGGGGAGTTGGTAATGCGATAGAAGGGTCACGTCGGGGACGGTGTCCTCTGCAATGCTCGACTCGGACGCCATAAAGTGGGCAGAAACGCGCCACACCCATGCTTCCCCACGGGAAGAGACGCCCATGATCAGCGCCCGCTGTGTCCTTCGACCTCGGCCGGAAAAGCCGTCGTCGATATCGGATACTGCGAGGAGCATCGCCAGTTCTTCGTCCGGTTTCAGCGAGAAATGCGGCAGCGTGACTGGCGGTGTCGGCGCCGTGTCCCCAGGATCCAGATGCTGGAGGGTGAGCACCGCCTCACTCCCTGGTAGGTGGGTGTAGAACACGATCGCGCGGCCCTTTGCGAAGATCGCGCTCTTCGACGGAGGGTGAGGTACGCTCCAGTTGCCTTTCCCTAGCAGCGGTTGCATGGACCTGTTCTTGCCCACTTGCTCCTTATTGTAGACTGCGAGTTCGCCGTGCTCGCCGATGCAGAGCAAGGCGCGCCCGTTGGGTGTCCGTACAAAGTGGTCGATATTTTCCGTCATCTGTATCAGTGGCGGCGCGTCCTTGAGTGAGGATGCGAGACCCAAAGGGTTGGCCGCGAGAAGAGCGGAAAACTTCAGTCGACACGTTGAGATCGGCCTGTCGGCGTAGGGCGGCAATATGACCACGAGTCCCGAGGGAGTTTGAAGCGTCCGAGCATACGGCGACCAGCTCGGTATCGCAGGTGGGACTGGGACGCTGGCCAGAGGTAGCGATTTCAGCAAGGTTGGGGGTTTACGATCCAGGTTCTGATTGGCGTGTCAGCATAACGGAAAAGGATCAACGCGCTCTGCCAAGAGCACACACCAAAATCGATCTCAAGACCATTCTTCCGCCTCCGACCCAGCAGACGACATCGCATTCTTCCGTCGCTAGACTGGCCATAATCTTTCTGGCCTCCGGTTCAATCGTTTCTTGGCCATCCAACTCGCTCCCCACTGCTATCCGGAGGGCATCGGCATCGATCACCCACATCTTTCCCCATAAGAGATTGGTAGATTCAGGTTCTTTCCCCTTGGACGACGGTTTCAGCGATCTAGTGAACGATTGATGGTCAAGGGAAGAGAGGAGCTGGAACCATAGGGGATCGTCGAGGACTGGAGAGTAGACTCGAAGGACAGAGTTGGTGGTGATGGTGTACAGATGCGCGTCGTCGCTGGAGGACAATGCTTAGCGAGACGAGATGCGACGTGATGGTGTAAACTCACTTGACCGATTTCGGTGCGCGCCAGCCTATCCATTCGATCTCTCGTGGTGCCCTTATTTCCTGCGCGATACCCACGACACGACCCTTAGTATTCAGTGTATGAATGTGAACAGATTTGGCCCCAGCGGAGTACCAGGCCACATGGCTCGAGGTAGGGTGAAGATGGACCCGAGGCGGCGAAGGATATTTCCGGTCCCACAGTCTATCCCAGACAACCACGTCCAAGTCGGCCTCCATGCGCCAGAGCTCCATACCGTCCTGTGTTCCAAGGACCAAGGTACCTGTGGGAACGACGTCAGACGGTGGCAGGTAAACGGGAGTTGTTGGCGCTCACCCGACTGGAGATCAAGACACTTGATCGACGACGAGGCGACAACGGTGGAGTGAACCTTCCATATGTGGGTCTTTTGCCATATGACTACATGGACATCTGACCACGCGACCACCTATGATGCACTGCTTAATCTCGGGCCTATCTTTTCCCTCGTAGGGGACTCACCAGGCCTTCCTTAGATGAGCAGCATACGCCCTCGACGGCCGCAGAGGACGAGCTCGCTCGGTGCGGCAAGGCATTCCAGAACGGTAGCGTATCCGAGAGTTGCAGGTCCGCATCCAAGACGACCACATTGGATGACGAAGGATATACCTGTGATATGGTCAATGGAGGGACAATGCTGGACGTTGTTCTGGACATACGATGTATCCCTTCCCGTTCGAGAGCGTGCTCAGCTGAGGGGATGCTCCGTTATTCGGTCTGCCTGGGATTGCCTGTCGTAGCTGTAGCGACATGTCTGTTGCCTCCACTACGAAAGAGCGGTCTCCGTTGTGTCAGATATTGAGCAGGCATCGTCCATGCCTACAACCGCATAGCGACTTGTTGCCCCGCATTCTGGGAGATGTCAGCCTGATAGTCTGCGTGATTCGTGCCTGATACATCCCATGTCATACGATTTTTTGACCGGGTGGTTAAAGCATTTAGTTCTGCTGTTCCGACTCTCTACACGATATACCACACACTTCAAGGTGAGCCCATCAGCCGCAAGTCAAGACGAGGAGAGGAGCACACGTTCCCGATGATGCTACCGCACTGGGCACTTAGCCAATTGGTTATGATTAACCGACCTATTCCTCCTTAGCTGGAGGAGCGAGCCTAGAAACCTCGTGACTGAGGGATACGTGTGACCCGTCTTCGACCTCGATCAGCATCTTGTTGGAGTGTTTAGGAAGGATGCTGATGGTGGTCGGCATTCAGGATGTCTGAAGTAGACGTCGAGATTGTACCCTCTACAGAGGAGATCCTGAAGCTATTCGATACCCTCCAGACCGCTGTCGATGCGACCGCTTCGTCCGCGACTCCTCTTTTGACCAAGTGAGTACGCCTGACACGACTCTTGCAGTATCACTAACTTATGGTTTTGGACAGGGTCCGAAACTCGGACTCTTCGCTCGAGCTCTCGTCCGGACTTTCCCTCCTCCTCCTCCGTCCCCACCTTCTCCTTACCTCCCTTCACCATCTCGTCATCCTCCTCTCCCTCCGCCTATCGTCCCTCACCGCCCACACGCCCGCACCTGCCTCCTCGTCCGCCCTCACGCAGCCATTCACCTCGCGTTCCAGACGGGAGGTGGAGGGCGTCGATGGCTTGATGGACGAGTTGTCGGGCGAGCTGATCCTCGTGCAAGAAGTGATGGACAAGGTCCGCGGGATGGAGACCAAGGTCGAGTACCAGGTGAAGAAGCTCATCGGCCTCGCCGAAGCCGAGGAGAAGCGAGGGCACGAGATGGTCGAGGATGTCGAGGAGGGTGGGTCCTCTTGCACATTATTGTCTGTCTCCGCGCAATATACTCACGTCGCCTCCAGATCCTCTGTCCTTCCGACCGAACCCGTCCGCCATCATCTCGTCTGCCCGAGGCCAAGCTTCGCGGCTCGCCCGCGACCCCTCGGCGTCCGACTCGGAAGCTGGCCCCTCGAACGCCGTCTACCGACCGCCGCGAGTGGCTGCCGTGCCGTACGTCGAGAAATCCCTCTCGAAGCGCAGCGAACGACGGGCGCCCGCCTTGCTCTCCGAATTCGCCCAGACGCTGGACGGCGCACCACTCGTCGAGTCCACCTCGGGTCTCTCGACCCGCCCGCAGACCGCGCACTCGAACTCGAAATCCGCCAAGCGGGCGGCCGAGCTCAAGCGCATGAACGAATTCGAGGAAGACAACATGACGCGGCTGGTCACGACCAAGCGGGAGGCGAAGCGGCGGCTCGACGACGAGGAGGCCATTGCCCTCGGCTACGGGATCGGCGGAGGCGACCGCAAGCGTGGGCGAAGGCAGAACGGGCTGGAGGCAGAGCTCGAGGGCGTGCTGGGCGACCGAGGTGGGAAGGTATGGGAGGGCGTCAAGGGGCTTGGGAAGCGGGATGGTATTCTGGAGAGAGGGCGAAAGGTCGGCACCGAGAGGAGCGGTAAGGAGGGCAGGAAACGGTTCGAGGGGGATGTCAAGAGGGCCGGTCGCAAGGCCGGGCATTGAGGCCCCCTCCGCACCTAATGCATGTCGTGATGACGGGACTATTCTATCCAACGAGACGCCTTTCTCTGATCTAGCTGCGATGCATGCTCCACATTGGATCATGCTCAAACATATCGTCAAATGCCCTTCCGCGGCAAGGCGCGAAGCCGCATCAGCAGACGTCACTTTATCGGACTCTCGTCGAGAGAGTTGAGGACGATTGAGGCCAGCCGTGCCGACTGAGCCATACGGCGGAGAGCATCCTCAGCATCCTCTGGAGACGCCACGTCCGGTCGTTACTGATTCATGCTATAACAATGGGAACACTCTATATACTAATGCTGGCTACAGGAGAGAACGGATGCTGAGATATGCTACCAAGATGAGTTCTATGATCTATACGGTCCAATGTTCGATACCGAAACCGGCTAGAGGAGAGAGACGAGTCCGATGACGAGGGTGGGAATCACGAGCAGAATCGGAGGAAGGTGAGAAAGGGTGGACTGGGCCGCGGCCGTTCTGATCGGAAAGGTGGATGAGCGGCGAACAGGGAGACGACTGAAGGATGCCAAAATAGATCTCGACTCACTTTGGGGGCGTGGCGGTGATTGTAACGGTCAGGACGGCGACCAGTCCATCGATCGCGGGTTTACCGTTTTCCGCGACGCTATGAGGGGGTCATTGATCGAGCCTAAGGGGGTGCGGAGGAATAGCTAGACTCACCTGAGATAGTGGTTGACGCCATCTGAGCAAGTGAAAACATGAGTTGACTGATGCCTCCTCTGTGATCGCCGCACTTACCCGAGGAGTTCTGGAGCAGGCCCGAGACGTACTTCACCGAGGTGGAGTAGGTGTAGTTGTCGAAGGTCGAGCTTCCGGTGAAGGTCGATTGGTTGGTGAGCGTTTCAGAGGGAATCACTTGGTTGGTGATGTTTCCGACAAGGTAGTCCCGTCCGGCGTTGTACCTTCGCACAAAATTGTCTACGTCAGCCATTGTCCTTCATGCCTTCGCATCGGGACGCACCCGTTCAGCACGATGTCGTGCCCGCTCGTCAAATCCTTCTCCACGCTGACGGCCATAAAGTACGCGCCCGTGTTATTCTGTACCCAGTACCGCAGGTGCAAACCGCCATTGAAGGTTTCTTCGCACGTCCCGATGTAGGGGTTACCAAAATCCCAGCGGAGTTCCTCGGCTTCGGTCGTGTTGCCGTGCCCGTCGCCCAGATTGGCCATCTGGTCATCACCGAGATGCTGGCCGAGGCACTCCTGGCCGAGCTGCGCCGATCTATTGACGAAAGTCAGCGGCGAACCTCTGACACAGACAAGAAAGGGAGTCGGCGCACAGCATGAAATTTAGGAAGCCGCCGTCGGCTGTCGTCTGTTGCAGGACGGCAGCGTCGGATTCGGCGGATAGGATGACATTGAGCGGCTCGCCCAGACCAGCGGGATAAGTGCCGTTGACGATCTGGGAAAAAAACGAAAATCTATTTCAGTTGACGTAATTGGGAACCAGGAGCGAATCGCCGTACCGTCAACATGTAGCCCCCAGCGTCGAGCGGATTATCATACTCCACGCTCGCCCGCGGTCGCACCACCGACCCGAGGTGAAGCGCGGACACCGACAAGGCCGGGAGGAGGGCGGCGAGCAGGAAAAGCATGGCGGGAGGGTTGTCGTGTCGAGCGGCGAAGGCTAATTTACTGTCTAGGTCGTGCGTGGTCGTTCCACCGTCTGACGTTCTTCCACTCGATCGACACTCTATACGGTGCTTCTATGCCCGTCTATAGTCTACCGGGCAGACGAGATCGGAAACGAGAACGAGAGAAGGAGAGGATAAGGGGAAGAGGTGAAAATACCGATTCGAACGACGTTGTCTGCCCTCCATGGCGCCCTGAAACAGCCTCCACCCACAAAAGATGATGATGCACTTTTCCCCCTTCAGTCTTTTGTCCCATTGTGCATTGAAACCGACCTCTCAATGTCGCTTCGAACGACTCTCCCTCGTGCAGCGGCCCTGCCCAAAGCATACAGATCAGCAGCATGCATACGCGCCAACTCGACATCATCGACAGCGCCGCCCAGTCAACCGACACCGAACCTCAATGCCCAGCGCAAAACCACCCATTTCGGCTTCCGAGATGTGCCCGAGGAGGAAAAGGAGACGCTGGGTGCGTGGATCGCGCTGCCTCCAACGTAGGGTGGAGCGCTGACCGTCTACAGTCGGAGGCGTCTTTTCCGCCGTGTCGTCGAAATACGACATTATGAACGACTCGATGTCGCTCGGTATACATCGCCTCTGGAAAGACTCGTTCGTGTCGACCCTCCTCCCGCGCCTCCCGCCGTCCTATCACCAGAACGCGACTGCGACGTCCTCGACGCTGCCAAACCCCACATTCAAGTGCCTCGACGTCGCCGGTGGCACGGGTGATATCGCGCTCAAACTGCTCGACCGCGCGAGGGACAAGTTTGGCAACCGCGACATCCAGGTCGAGGTCGTCGACCTCACCGAGGGCATGTTGAACGAGGGCAGGAAACGGGTCGCCAAGACGATGTACTACAACAGTGAGCCGCAACTTCAGTTTCATCCGCAAACGCCGCTTATGTGACCGCAACCACCGCAGCACCGCAAATCACCTTCACCCACGGCAACGCCCAGGCGCTCCCGAGCCATATCGCCTCCAACTCGATAGACCTCTACACGATCGCCTTTGGCATCCGGAACTGCACGTCGCTCCCCGCCGTCCTGAGTGAGGCGTACCGAGTATTGAAGCCTGGCGGAAAGATTGGAGTGTTGGAGTTTGGGAAAGTGTCCAACCCGCTGTTCAGAGAGTGGGTCCTCTGGTGCTGTGGATGTCGCTGCTCCGACCTGCTGACGAGCTCCGCCGTAAAGGATCTACAAGCAATATTCGTTCCAGGTCATCCCGGTCCTCGGCCAGATCCTCGCGGGCGATAGGGACTCGTACCAGTACCTCGTGGAATCGATCGAAAAGTTCCCGAGTCAGCCCGAGTTTGCACAGCTGTACGCCATGGATGACTCGTTGGCGATGGGATTGCTCGGCTGATGGACGTGGTTTCACAGGATCAAGGATGCCGGATTCCAGAGTGGGCAGCTGAAGGAGGGCAAGGGCGGCGCCTGGGTTGATTACACGAACGGGATAGCGACGATGTGGACCGGTGTCAAGGCCTGATCGGTAGGCTCTACACCCTCCAGATGACATGCATACCATGCATGCGAGAAGTGCTGGGCATGTACAGACTGCCTGGCCCAATTCGTTTCTCGGCATTACGTAAAGCGACGGGGTCCAGTCCCGCTAGCGTCGCTGCACCGCTCTTTCCGTCTTTTTCACTTCCTTTCATGGTCTGCATTTCATACTCCGACATCTGCAGAACATAACAAGACAGCGAGACACAGCGACAGAGAAGCACGGGACCGACATTCAATTCAGAACACTCTCTTTCCACCCCTCACCACGCATCGCCCAAAATCCAAAATTCACCGGTCCAACCCGACTTTCCCCCCACTCATCGCACCCACTCCACGATGGTCGTTTTGACCTCACGACAACGACAGCTGCGCCGAGTGAATGTCCGGCCTAGACAGGCAGTAGACTCGTCATCGGCAGCAGCGGTCCCATCATCGGCGGCCGCAGCGTCTTCCGCACCGGCCTCTTCCGCAGGTGAGTAGACGAGCGGAGGGTTCGACCGATCTCATGCAAACGATTCTGACTCAGCTGCTGCGTCTTCCTCTGAATCACCCTCCCCTTCTGCTGCTGCGTCTTCATCCGCTACCCCTCCCCCCTCTTCATCTGCAGCGCCTGCCTCCTCGGACGCCCCTGCCTCTTCCGCAGCCGCTTCGTCATCCGCCGCTGCCTCATCCTCTGCCGCCGCTTCCTCCGCCGCCGCGACGTCCTCGTCGGCTGCTCCCCCTCCTTCGAGCTCGGCAGCACCGTCAAGCTCGGTCGCTCCGACCACCTCCACCGTAATCACCACCTCCACCGCTCCGGCCAGCAGCAGCGCTGCCGCATCGAGCTCGCAACCTGCTTCGTAAGTGGTCGTGTGCTCGGTCCGTGTGTTCCTTATTGATGGACCACGCCTCTAGCTCCGCTGCTGCCAGTAGTACGGCACCCCAGTCGACTTCGACGGTGTTCATCACTTCTAGTGCCCCCGCTAGCAGTGCTGCATCATCCGCTGCTGCCAGTAGCTCGGCCGTACAGACGACAAGCACCCAGATCGTCACGGCGAGTTCTGACCCTGCCTCATCTGCGGCCAGCTCCGTAAATACAGGGACGACGTGAGTATTGGTGAATCTTCAATCGTGATGATTTACTTACACATATCAGCACATCGACCGTTCTCATCACTCCCTCGTCATCGTCAACGATCGCAACGGACACAACCCTCACTTCGCAAATCCTCGTGACCACGACAGACTCCAAGGGCAAGACCGTGACGACAGCGCCCGGGACCATCACCTCGAGCATCGTCACCACCTCCAACGGGATCGTGTTTACCGTTACGCAGATCGTTCATAACCCGACAGGAACGCTCGATTCGGGCTCGTCGTCCGGCGGCGCCTCGACCAGCGGATTCTTCGCCAACAAGGGCGCTGTCGCCGGTACCTTTGTCGTTGTCGGTCTCGCGGCCGTCGGAATCCTATTTGCGCTCGGTCTGCTCTGCTTCCGTCGTCGACGAAGGCAGAGACTCGATCGAGAAGTCACGGCGGCGGCATCTGCAGCGTCGGCGGCGGCTGCCCGCTCGCCACTCGACGACGAACCGCAACAGAGTTCGTGGCGAGAGGCGAATACCTCGGAATCGTACCCCTCGACGGTAGATCAGCCGATGACGCAGTACAGCCAGTACCCGGCGTCGTATGGCGACGCCGGGGGATACGATGCCTATGCCGCTGCTGCCGGCGCCGCGGGGTACCAGTCCCAGCAAGGATACGACCAGGGTCATTACGAAGGACTCCAACCCGGTCAACAGGGATACTATTACGACCCGAACCAGGAGGGGCAATACCACGACCAGGATCCGTATCATGATCCGTACGGAGGGTACCAGGACGAGGGCGCGGCCGCGGGATATGCCTACCCAGACGAGCACAATGGCAGTATCGATACGCCGCCGCATGAGCGAGAGAACCCGCTGACGGTGAGTTGCGCGTGAGATCCAAAGAGGGGAGAGACTGATGTTCGTGCAGGTCGCCAATCCGTCACGGCACTGAACACTGATTTCGTACTCTCTTATTCCACCTCCGACGAATCCCCTAAACATTCTCATATAGACGATCCCGAACGAGCCACACGACAGTATGCGGTCCGAAGTCCCGCCTCGTTGTGATATATAATTCTTTTGTAGTTCTTTAGTAGTATGCGTACCGTATCTCTCCCTGCACATGCAAGTTTCTCGAAGAGTCTGACGCTCCACCACGGAGATGCGGAGACAGCCGTCGGAAGCAACTCGGTCTTTATCTGCGCGAGTCCGTCGTCGCGGTTATCATTTCCTTGTCTGCTTGCCTCATCCACCGCCCACACTGACGGTCATCACCATGAACTTCACGTCGGGCGCAGAGGTCTCGTCGCTGCTCTCGCTCGACCATATCAGGTCCCAGCTGATCCGGCTGGAGGACACCATCATCTTTTGTGTGTGCCTGCGGTGATCTCTCCTCGGAGGGCGCTACGCTGATCCGCCCCTTGATCTCCTCTAGCCCTCATCGAGCGCGCACAATTTGGCTACAACGAAAAGATCTACGAAAAGGGGGCGTTCAAAGAGGTGCTCGGGTTCGAGGGCAGCTGGCTCGAATGGTTCCTCTTTGAGACGGAATGTTTTCACGGTGGGTCCATCGTTCGCCTGGCGAGGGTGGGTCCGGAAGGGCTAACACGAGCGCGATCAGCCAAAGCACGCCGATTCACCAGGTAAGTGACCCGACCTCGATACATCTCGTACCGTATCTCACCGGCTCCCGTCAGCCCGGACGAGCACCCGTTCTCACCGCTGTCGACCCTCCCGGCGCCCATCATCCCGCCGCAGAAGTATCCGACGCTGCTGCACCCTCAATCTGCTGATCATCCGTCGACCAACGTGAATGCGACGATCCTGCGGTTCTACGTCGAGCACCTCGTCCCGGGCATCACGGCGCGGACGGACGATGGTAACTATGGCAGCGCCGCGACGCGCGACGTCGAGGTGCTCCAGGCGCTCTCGCGGCGGATACACTTTGGTGCGTGGACATCTGGAGCGAAAGTTCTCGGGCTCTGAGAGCAGGTTTGACGTGAGAAAATAGGAATGTTCGTCTCGGAATCCAAGTTCCTGTCCCACCCCAAGGATTTCATCCCGCACATATTAGCCAGTCCGCCCAACAAGGAGGCGCTCGCCGCCCTGATTACGAAACCGGAGGTCGAGCGAAGACTGCTCGTACGGCTCGCCAACAAGGCGAGGGTGTACGGCTGCGAGATGGACGGCGACGGACGGGTGGTCGAGATCGAGGACGGCAAGAAGGGCAAGATTGATATCGACGAGGTCGTCAGGCTGTATAGCGATTGGGTGATTCCGCTGACCAAGGACGTCGAGGTAAGTGATCCGGATGGACGGCGCGGGATGGTCGAAGCTAATGCGTATGGGGGCGATAGGTGGATTACTTGATTCACCGTCTCGATGGCGTGGAGAAGGAACAGATTGATAGGTGGATGAAGGCGTGAGGGGATTGCCGACGTGGTTTCCGTACAGCATCGCCGCATGGAGGCGCGGCATAGACTAGTACTGCGGTTTAGACATTGTGGAATAAGAGCAAAGACGAAACCCGAAGCCATCGCGGGCGAGACCGTGATATCCTACAACTTGTTTTGACTGGGTTTCCGATGAAGCTTATCCGGTCACATCAGTCTGGGTGTTTCTACTCCCCTTCCATAGAGGAATAACGGGTATTAATGAGGATCACTTGATCACCCACGCCTCAACACTCCCTACCAACTCTTCGATTGCGACGGTCACAGAGAACCGGAGTTTTACACGACCATCGGCACAAGCGCCAAAGGATCCCACCTGCCTAGTCGATTCCCCCCTTCGTGTCAAGCTATTCCGCGCTACTTATATCTACCAGTGATGTCTAGGTCACGTCGATATTCCCACGATCACACCCTCCGTCCATGGAATCCCATCGCCGACTCAGGAACTGCATGCCCGTTCACGGGCTCGCATGATGACCTGCCATTGGCTCTTGCCTCTATTTCCGTACCAAGTCTACGGTATCTTGCGATAATCTCTCCGCCGAAACAGGGCAGTCTGTTCATTTCCCCCTCATCCTTCCGGCATGATTGTTCGTTCAATGTGACCGATGGGACGAACGTGTTTGTGTTATCGTGCAGGCCATCAAGGAACAGGTCCCACGAGTAAACGTGCGAGTGGCGTTTCCAGGCCGTCCGGTTCACAAGGTGGAGGCTGTCCGCCGGTCGCTCTGCACGTTTGTGGACTTTTGATCTCCGTCAGCGCATCCCGAAACATTTCGGATTCCGTGGAGTCTCGTAAGGAACGCCTGAGCGGAGTAGGATGATCGGGAGGCAGGCTATAAGTAGCTTGGCCGCTGGAATTTTTCCTTCGAAAACTCATCCCCTCCTCCCAACCCCGAAAATAAACCCCACCAAAAGGCTCGCAAGATGTCGGTCTCTGAGATTGGCGATGACAAGAAGATCATGGGCGACGACGATGAGATCGCCGGCGAGATCCATCATTCGGGCCTCGCAAACCTCGAAGTCGGGGATACGCCCCTCGGGAAATCTACCGGTGAGTGATCATCACGGTGGGATCATGATGGGTATCCATTGAACGATCTCGGTCTCAGCTACTAGGTCAGATTACTTTACGCTGCTCGCGACGGGTTTTGCCTTGGTCTCGGACGGCTATCAAAACAATTTGCCGACAATCTTCAACCCGGTCTTCGTGCGTACCTCCCGCCGTCCAGTCGCGACCGGTCGCTAATGGCTGCATGTCTTCGCCTATAGAAAATCCTGTACAAGTCATACTACACCGCGGCCGTCTCCACGCGTGTCAGTAACTCGCTTCTAGTTGGAGGCGAGTCATTTTACCTTCATCTATCATCTTCCAATCGCGACTGACCCTTCGCACCACCAGAGATCATCGGTCAGGTCGGTGTCGGAATCATCTGCGATCGAGTCGGACGAAAGACCGCCATGGTCGGAACGACCCTCGCTATCGTCATCGGGGGAATCCTCGCGACCGCTTCGTCTGGCTCCAGTAAGCCGTCCTTATCCTTTGGGCAGGAGGAGCAGCTGAACACTGAATACTAGCCGACGCCGGGATGTTCTGGATGATGACCATCGCTCGAGGACTGGTTGGTATCGGAGTCGGAGGAGAGTACCCCGCGTGTAGTACCTCTGCGTCGGAAGCTGCGAACGAGAAGTTTGGCCGAGATCGGGGAAAAATCTTCATCCTCGTCACCAAGTACGTCCCTGTCCGCTCTCGCATGACGAGTAAGTTATCTCTGACCACCGCAGCCTCATGCTCTCTATCGGTGGTCCGATTGTTATCTCGCTCTTCCTCATCATCATCACGGGGTCACACTACGGCGGCACACGATCCGCGTCAGACTTGCACAAGCTCGCGTATTCGTGGCGAATCAGCATGGCGATCGGAATCGTCATTCCGCTCAGTGTATTTTACTTCAGGCGAGTACTTTCGTCCCACTGGTGGCGAGCCCAGAAGACTGATGTTGGACCGTAGACTTAAGATGATGAACTCGAAGCTCTACCGGAAATCAGCCATCCGATCCAACCCGCCTTACGGTCTGATCCTCAAGAAATACTGGAAGACACTGCTCGGTACGGCCGGAACTTGGTTCCTGTGAGTCGTCGTCCACGCGGGCACGGATGTCCCGCTAACTTGATGAACAGATACGACTTTGTCACGTTCCCCAACGGGATCTTCAGCTCGACCATCATTGCCGGAGTTATTCCCGGAGCAGGTCTCGTAAAAACGCTAGAGCAAGTTATTCTGTCAAATCCGCAGACGGCGTGCTGACCGCTTTGCCCCAGATGGACCCTGCTCCTGAGCGTCCTGTCCCTCCCCGGTGTCTTTGCCGGCGCTTGGGTCGTCAAGTAGTGAGTCCGCCCGTCAAGTAAAGGAGGCAGCCCTGATGAGGCATTCCCAGTACCGGCCGACGAAATCTTCTCATCATGGGCTTCACGTATGTTTTTCGGTTGCTTCTCGGTGCGCAACTGACGACCTCATAGTGGATACATCGTCTTTGGTCTTATTGTCGGTTGTTCGTACGAAAAAATCACCAAGATCATTCCGCTCTTCATCAGTCAGTATCTCTTCTCCCATAGTTAATCCCCGAGCTCACGAAAGCAGTCTTCTACGGCTTCATGCAATCCTTCGGTAATTTCGTGAGTTCTATCGTTTTGCAAGAGGCTGCCGTCTCGCTGTGAGACATGCTCATGTGGCCCTAGGGACCCGGTAATATGGAGGGCACGATTTCTGCCGAATCTTACCCGACCTCAATCCGTGGCACCTGTTACGGGTTCTCTGCTGCTGTCGGCAAAGCTGGGGCCGCCATCGGCACTCAGTCGTTCACCCCTATCCAGCTGCACCTGGGCAAAAAGTACACCTTCATCATCGCCGCTTGTTGTGGTGCCCTCGGCGTTCTGCTTGCGTATTTCTTGGTCGAGGACAAGGGGCGAGACAGGTTGGAGAAGGAGGACGAGGAGTGGAGACAGTACCTCGTCGAGCACGGCTATGCGGATCTCCAGATGGGTGACGGTAGTGCCGGGATCATCTCGGCGAAGGAGAATATCGAGAAGGAGGAGCTCGAGTTCGCCCACTAGGTGTTGCACTCGGACTCGAGGACTGCCTCCTTTTCGTGCCATTGATTTCGCGGATACTTAGAGTTTCTTTACTGCTATAATCGACTTGCGGATGCAATAGGTGCCTGTAACGAGTTGAGCATCTCAATGAAGGATCTATCAATTACCGGTTTGGCTGCACACGAGGCATAGTGCTGCCTCGACTGGCATCATTTCGCGACCCTATTACCTCCGAGTGGATCCGAACCACATTAAAGACCGTCGCACATTTCGTGCAGAGTTCGGCTTCCCAGGATCCCCGAGAGGCATCGGATAAGCGAGATAGCTGCTAGCGTGTCTAATGCATGTACAAAGCAGTACGATAAAGTGATTCGCATAATCTGATAAATCGAATTGCCCCCCTCCCTGGCCAGTACAGTTGCAGTCCTACTGTGATGTATATCGAGCTCAGCTCTCACGCCTTGCCGAATCCCTTCTCGGCGATCCTCGCCTGCTTCGCCTTTTCGATCCTGCTCGCATTGATCTTGGCGACTGCATAGACGACACCTGCAAAGCCTCCAACGCCAATGGCGGAAACGTTCCCGAGATACACGGGATCGCCGAAGAAAAGGATCCCAGATGCAGCTACGGGTAGCCTAGTCGATGGTGAGCAAGAGTTTCCCCTTAAGATAGAAGTCCCTAACTTGTTCAAGGCGCCAACCATGGAATAGGTCGTCGATCCACATGTCCTCACGCACCATGCGGTAGAGTACGATATGAAGACGGCGGCTGCCCCTGAGAATACTATGGCCAGTAGCAAAAAGTTGCGTTGCGCTTCTGGGCTAGGCCCAACGGTGAGCTCGCAGTAAACCCCACGTAAAGATAGGTGGTCACATACAAGTTTCGAGCGAAGCCCTCGGCCCCCCAATCTTCCACGAGAAACGAAAAGACAAACAAAACCGGGATGGACAGTAGGTTGTTGTAGAACATAGAGTCCCAGTCTCTAAATCCGGTCACCTTGATTCGTTTTCGCATCGCCAAGACCTGGATTGCGAAACGTAAGGGGGAGTGGTGAATGTTTCAACTCGGAACACGACCTACATATGCTGCACTGGTGACACTATTGATGAACATCCATCCGTAGCCAGCATTCAGACGTCCGATCACGCCGACAGGAAGGGGAACGTCGATACCGGTCGTGGGATCGAGAACGGCTACTCCAGCGGATATGCGAGCGAGGGTGGTGGAGATATCCGACCACGCGGCGATGACAGACGAGCCAACCTATGCCGAGTCGGTCTCGCATTGTGAAGATGAACTAGTGCTGCTTACCATCAAAGCGAAAGAGACAAGGGTGAGTCCAGTGACGGAACCGCCGAACCAGATGACTTCTCCATAAGCCTGTATGCAGTGGTCAGAGATAGAGGAAGGGTAAGTGGGTTTGAGATTCACGATGAGGATGATGGTAAGATTCTTGAATATACTGATCAGTGCATCACATCAGCTATTTCCTGAAAAGAGCACTGCTGCGCCATAGCGAGCACTCACGTGTACACCGGTATAGATAGAAATTGCTATGTGGCAGGTAGTCAGAGTAGAGTAATCTATTCTGATGGCACTGTTACACACGAGTGACTTCGACCCCGTATAAATTACCCCAACGAGCAAGCACGAGATCGGAAACCAAGCGCGTGCATCCGCCATCGCAAAGTCCCGAACTGTCGAGCGAAGTGATTTTAGTGTTGAGGCCGGTGCTGGTCTACACACGGACTCACAGCTGATCAATCCCATCTTTTTGGCGGCATACACATATGCCACACAGACAACCGACTGGATGGTCAATACTAGAAGCACGATCAGCTAGTCTGCCTCTTTGGTAATGGTATCGCGGAACTCACGGAGAAAAGTCATGGTGAATTGATGACCCGACACGACGAATTTGTTGACGACGGTTATCATGATACTCGCAAAGCAATATGCTGCGATTGGCCATAGTGGAGACGTCCCAGGCATCCCAGTGTCCTCCTTCTTCGCCTTTTCAGTCCCGTCGGCAGCCATGAGTTGGGCTGCCTCGGCCTCTGCCTTGAGCCTTTCTTTCTCTCCAATATTGGCGCCCTGAGCGGAAGTCGGGGTTGAAGAGGCCGAGTTGATATCTCCTAGATTGAGATATGATGATCTGGGGGATACGCCCGATGGTGTCTGTGGTCTGCTCATCGTGGTCAGTTGGGTAGAGCGACAAGTCGGTGAACCGAATCAAACGTCAGAATAGAATCAAGATGGCCACGTGACATTGCACCCGATAACGCGTCAACCCTAAATGCCAATCGAGGGGTAATCTCCTGCGTTTCAGGTTACCATTCCGTCGAATGGATTCATCGGTACTCTAGTGCTGGCCACAATCATACATGCATATACTAACACTACTCTACACGAGACATCTACGCAATAAAGCCCGTATTCTTCCAGTTCCGCACCCACAGCGAGACCAGGTCCTTCGTGATGGGAGGCGCATCGGCAATCGTCGGTGACAGCTTGCTCGTTTGCGCCACGTCGAACGGCTGCATGATCTTCTCCTCGTCCTTGCCGAACCGATTGGCGTAGAATCCCTACCGCGGTGTCAATCAGCGAGCCAAAAACAACACATCCAGTACTTACAGAAAGCTTAATGGACGGGTTGGCAATCGGATCAGGGTTTGACTTCTTGATCTCCTCGACCCATTCCCGTCTGTCCACGGCTTGGAATTTCACCCCTCCATCTTTTATACCCTCGAGAATGTCATTCCAGGTTCCGGAGACGTTCGGGTTCAAGATGTGGTAGAGGGCCTTTTTCGGCTGGGATTCGGCCAGAACAATCTCCTTGATCGCTTTACCGGCCAGATTGACTGGCAACCACGACATTTGCTGCGTTCCCTTGTCAGCTCAGATCGCGGCTCATGGTAGATACCACGGCCTACCTCGGTGAGTATCGGGAGCGTGCCGACCACATTGGCAGACTTGATCATCAGAGGCCAAGCCTCTGTTTCGTTCCAAACACCACTGAGGTCAAATTAATCTCTGTCTCTAGGGAACATCTCGCGCAAGACTCACTTCTCGTCGTCTCCACAAAGCTGACCGATTCTGAAGACCCCCACTTGCGCCTTGGTGATCTCCGAGGCCTTCTCGACCAGCTTCTCGACTGTCCATTTACTCCTTCCATATCCCATTGGCGCGGCTGTCGAAGGCGAGTCTGAGAAGGATTCCGAAATCAACTGCTCCCGCTTCCCTTGACGCGTAGCTACCGAGGAGGAGAAGTAGAATTTGGGCGTTTGCGAGTGGGGCGACTGTAGTGTCAGATTGACGAGATTCAACGCGCCGCCAATGTGGACGTCGTAGGATTCTATCGACAAGACAAAGTTGACTGGCCAGGCGTTGTGGATGACCGCGGTGATCTCCTTGCGAATGCCATCGTATTCCGCCTCCGAAAGACCGAGATTCGGAGCGTTGACGTCTGAGGCATACGAAACGATCTTTGATAATGCTTCAGGGGACAGCACTCTCTGTCGCGTCTTCAGCGATTCCTCGATTCGAGCTCTCGACTCCTCGTGTGATTTGGCGCGGGAGAGGCAGATAACCTTACGGACTGTGGCTTCTTTGGTGAGCTGATCCAAGATGTGAGCTCCGAGGGAACCGGTCGCTCCGGTTACCACCTATCCTAAGAGTCAGCTTCTCGTATTTTCCTCCACAGCCTTAGACTCACAACAACCTCTCCAGGAGCGCGTTTAACGGTCGCATCTACGAAATCGCCAGTTTCCAGTCGGCTCGAGTACTTGTCGACGAAATCCAGCATGACCTTGTGCTGCTGCTCGTCGGTCTTGACGCCATCGCCACCGGCCTTCACGCTCGACAGGTATTTCGCCAGGTTCTCCACTGAAGGATGCTCATAGACGATATTCTGACCTAGCGTCGCGCCGTTCAGCTCCAAGCTCTTCGAAATGACGTTTCGAATTCGCGTAGCTTGGAGCGAATCGACTCCATACGCAAACAGATCCGTCTCTCTCGTGATCTTTGTCTTGGAGTCCTTGAGGGTGGACTCGATGGTTTCAATCAGGAAGGCTTCGAGATCTGATTCTGTCGTCAAGTCTTGCTTGGGCTGCCCGGTTCCATTCTCGAATCGATCGTAGATGTCGTCGATGATGGATTTATACTTTTTGTAGCATGCAGGTCGCAGGATAGACATCTTCGTGGCCTGTACAGTCCCATTAGCCTGCTGCCGGGCGGAGGGAGGACTGTAGACTCACCACTGGGATCTCAGTGTCGATAGGAAGGATCTCGACCATCTCGGGAAGGATTCGACTGTGAGTAGGCGCGTTCGCGTTGGCCTCGGCGATGACAGGCCAGACGAGCTCCAGATACTTGGCCTTGTCTTGCCATACGTCTTTTGCTTGCTCCGACGGTTTCAGGAGGCATCCAACTTGAGGCCGTGCGTCGCCGAAAACGATGCACTCGTTGACGTAGGGAGAGTTTCCTCGCTAAATCCAAGGTATCAGGTTATACCCGTGTACCCATCGTCTCACTCACGATCGCTAGCTCGATTGGAACGGGATTTGTCTTTTCACCCAGCGTTTGTGTGAGCCTAGCTTGATTTTCAGAGAAGTCCGGCCAGGGTGCAATGTAACAGCTTACGTGTCGTCCAGTCGACCGATATATTTAAACCAATTCGCGTGCTTAGGATGTTGCAAGAAAAGGTCTTTTGTGGCATAACTTCCATCTGGTCGGTTGGATACTATTACGTGTGAACATTAACGACCAAATACGACGGCTTCAGTGGACACCTACCGAGCTTTGGAGGCCAGCCATCCATCACGACCAATTCAAAGGTATCTCCACCTCTTGGTTCCATAGTTAAGAAGCTTTCGATCAAACCCTCGACTCGCAGCCAGTTCCACGCCTTGTCGTCCTTGTAGTCTCGACGAGAATTGATGATCGTTCCCGTTTCTGTGGTGCCATAGATGGAGAACAGTGGTACACCTCTGGACACCAGCCGGTCGCCGAGATCATCCTGACAATGGGTCAGTCTATGTGAGGAGAGTCAACGGTGGACATACGGGTACTGCAGCTCCGGCAAAGGACACAGCAACAAAGGTCGACAGGATGTCGAGTCCCTCCTCCGTCTCGGCGAGCAGCTTGAGTACATAGGGTACCGCGGTGAGTTGTTGCTACGAAGCCGTTAGCCTTGCTCTTCATCTTCAGACGCCTCGCGATGCACCTCTTTGGGTCGAGGCGATGTTTTGATACAATTGGCGATGTTGCCGGCAGTCAAGGGGAGATGGGGAAAGAATAGGGTGAAGGGTACACAGTGGTAGATGCAGCGGAAACTGGGTGAGACATCAGCGTCAAGAATGATGGCTGTGCGGAGGGTTTGCCCACCCGCTAAAATGTCCAAAACCGTGAAAAAGCTGCCATTGCGCTCAGTTTTGTGTAGCGATATCATAGAACTATGACTTACTGGGAGTGCACTGAAAGATCCAACAGCTAAAGATGAGTGCAGGTTGGCAATCTAGCGCTGGTCAGCTGTTTGTTTTCTCACAGATCAGGAGAGGAAAGCTCACCATGCCATAGTGCGTGACATAGTTTGGTTTGGGAAACCCAGTCTACAGCCCGATGAGCTTTGATTCTTCGGCGGAGCTCTTCACAGGACTCACGGAACCTGAAGAGTGGAGAATCACACATGTCCTCTTGGCTTCCTCCTCTGGCGTGAATCTCGGCGGAACCTTCTCGATGACGGAGTCATCTATGCCGCCCTCGCCCCACAAAGGGAACCTCATGTCCGGGACCAATTCCAGCTCGAACCCCTCCTTCTTCAAGTCCTCTTGCACCTCTTCAGCTGTCTCCTTGAACTTAGGCCCATAGATCAAATGCGTCGACTTTGTCTGTTTACAAAGATGTGCAACGGCAGCGACCGAGTTGTTGACCGAGAGAAGAAAGGATGCGAGCCCAAGCTTCGCCAGCGCAATCTCCAAAAGAGACATATCGATTGCCGTGGAGGTCAGAACGGAGATGACCTGCTCGAGAGGACTGGGTCCAGGCTCGAGCCGAGAGAGCGGAGCATAGTGCTTGGCCAGCCTGTCGACGGCTCGCTGGACCTGGGAATATCTGTTGCAGTAGTTTGCGGCTCAGCGAATGAAGCGAAGACTGAGTTCCAACGTATACCTACGTGAGGGATTTGAACTCGGTGCCAAACTCTGGAGCACCTGTCCAAACGGCAACCTGATCGCCTTGTTCCGCTGAGCCGATCTATCAGTATCCATACCGCTACAGTACCACAGTCTACTGACCAGCGCGGATAGCGATGAGATCAGTCAACGATTTCGCATAGAATATTGGTACAGAGACGGGCATGATGGATGAGGAGCAAAGGAACCGCCATCCATCTCCCTCATATACGATTGTGTTCAACAAGAATGCCTGCTAACCGGGCCGGCCTCCGATATCCAATCCCACCCAGAAAGGGGCCCCCCTTATCTGCCAGGATCGCTCATTTGATGCCGGGACTCTTCCGGTGCCCCGGTGCCTCGGACCGGAAACAAAGACGGCAACCTACGGTAAATATCGTCGGATGCACTCCTTCACAAGAGGTCAACCCTCGCCGTGTCCTGCAACGGAGTCCATTCCATCAAGAAGCAGGGTAAGACCCGGCCGGACCGCTGTGTGATGATTACTTCGAATCGAAATCATCGGATCCAATACGGCTTCTTCGCGATTCCACACAGCTGCTTTTGCTGGGGCTTAGGATGGTCATTCTGTGAGGTATTCAATCAAAATGACCAGAAACAAGCCTGCACCAGCCGGTTTACATCAAACATGGAATCAAACATGGACTCGACCTGGTCTGTTGTCTTGAGACCCCATCAAGACCCCCTAGTAGCACGGTTGGTATCACAATCTGCTGTCGTACCATGAAACCCGCCTGTTCTGGTGCCTCGTTCACATGTTGCGTGGCTGGAACAGTCAATCCCAAGCTTCCGCTGGCGAGTCTGCATGGTTATATAATGCCTGGTCTCCCATCTTCATACTCTCTCATCCCAGTTCATCCTTTACGATCAACAACCCCCACATTCATTTCCTAACGAACCATTAACGAGTACACCTTACTTCACCTCTCTAATCCGCCCTTTTTTAACCCCAAAACCCCACCTCGACTCCAAAAATGCACGCTGCCGCCCTTACCGCCGTCCTCTTCTCCCTCGTCGCCTTTGCGGCTCCTACCCCCCGGTCGAGCGCGCCCACCGACACCGAGATCCTCCAGTACGCCTTGACTCTCGAAAACCTCGAGAATGATTTCTACCATGGAGGATTGAGCAAGTTCTCTGCCGAGGACTTCAAGAATGCCGGCTTCCCTTCGTGGGTCCGAGACCGGATGGCACAGATCGGCGAGCATGAGGCTCAGCATGTCGCCCTGCTCTCGGGTGCTTTGGGAACCGCCGCTCCTGCCCCCTGCCAATACAGCTTCCCGTACACCGACCCCAAGTCCTTCGTCACGCTTTCCAGTGTGTTGGAGTCCGTCGGTGTGTCTGCCTACTTGGGAGCCGCTGCTTCCATCAACGAGAAGGCTTACTTGACCGTCGCCGGTTCGATCTTGACTGTGAGTCATACTACGCAGACAAAGGACTGCCCACTGACTTCCTGACAGACCGAGGCCCGACACCAAGGCTGGGTTTCGTCCGCTGCTCTGGAGGGCCCAGGATGGTCCGGACCTGAGGATACTCCCCTGGACTTTAACGAGGTTACTGCCTCGAGCTCCTCCATAAGCTATGCTGACGCCCCTCAGGTTTACTCCCTCGCAACTCAGTTTATCACCTCTTGTCCCGCTTCGAACCCTCCTCTGCCATTCAAAGCCTTCCCCACGCTCGCCGTTGCCTCTGATGGGACCCTCACCTACTCCGGCTCGGCTGACGGGCAGTACCTTCTCATCGTTGCGGGATTGACCTCCAAGACGTTCCCCATCACCAATGGCAAAGTCACCCTGCCCAGCGACATCCAAGGCTTCGCCTACGGAGTGGTTACGTCTCAGCAGGACGCCACGATGGTCTCGGATGACAATATCATTGCCGGCCCAGCTATCCTGGTGAGTGGGACACGCTTTTGTGACGAGATGGCAGTCGCTAACCGGGGATTTAGGACTACCCCTTCAACAGCAAGGTCGGCAACCCCGCTGCTGCTCTCTAGGTGTCTCCGCGAGAAGGAGGGCCCTCTATCTGGTAGCTGTAGCTAGCCACGATGCATTCCTTTGGAACTCCACATCGTACCTTGACCAGCCGTACTTTACCACTATCTAACTCTCCGGATTTTCTCCATAGCCTCGAATATCCGATACCCTCATGACCGGAAAAACGATCCAAGCGCTGTTTGAATCGACGCCACGCCGTGCGGATGACGACGGTCCGGTCAAGCTTAATCAAAGGAATGGGCCTCTCCCGGCCCGGGCGGTCGTGGCGGACCGTCGGATATCCAACAATCAATATCCAACAGTCTAAGGCAGTTGGCACTAATTCACCGCACCCCGAGCCCTTATAAGGAGGCGCCCAGCTCCATGGGGCCACACTATTCTCCAGACAGCAGCCCCTGATGCCCCACCAAGAGAGCGACGCATTGGACTTTGTCCCTGTTCCAGACGTTTATGATCCTCACGACGTCGAGAAGGCCAAGCCGACCTGCGAACATCTCGAAGATGTCTCGGAGGGAAAGACTCGTGACCTCCCGGGGTTCGTGTACAATGCGCAGGAGGACTACTCGAAACCCCGAACGGGCTTGCGACGACTACTCAAGCAAAACCCGAGCGAGGATTTCATGCGCGAAGTGGCGGAATGTAACCAAGAAGCATTGGATCCCGTCGAAGTCAGACGGGTGAGACTCTCACTTGACGGGCGAAAATGCATGCTAAGGGCTGATTCAGGTCGAGAAGAAACTATTCTGGTTGATCGTCCCCGTGCTCGCGGTTGACTATGCGTTCTACTACATCGACAAGACCACGCTCGTCTATGCAGCGGTACGTACTCCGCCTGCTGCATATTGGCTCCATCGCTGAATGAGACGTAGCTCTTTGGTATCAAGAAAGATCTACACCTAGTAGGAACCGATTACTCCAACTTGGGATCGATCTTTTACGTGTAAGATAGATCCGCCACGGTAAGAGGGCGGTGTTGACGTGCCACCAGGGGATGGATCATCTGGGCGATCCCTGGAAACTTGCTTCTGGTGTGAGTGCATTCTACTTACTAAATACTGGATACTGAGTGTCCGGCCAGTAAATTTCCTCTGACCAAATACCTCTCGCTCAATGTCAGTTTCCCAGCCACCGCCACCACCACATGGTGGGGATTGTGGATTTGATTCCAGCGCTGACTCCACCGGCAGATCTTCCTCTGGGGTGTCTTCCTCATGGCCCAAGCCGGATCCAAGACCTACGGGGCGATGGTCGGCCTTCGTTTCGTGTCGGGAATGTTTGAGGCCGTAGCCGATCCTGCCTTTGGTGGGTCAACGGATTTCCGGAGTGGTACCTTGCGATAAAACTGATCTATCTTTTCAGTGGCCATTACGGGGATGTGGTTTACTAGGAAGCAGCAGCCTACAATTATTGGATACTGGTATGCCGCAAACGGAGTTGGAATCGCATTCGGAGGTCTGTTCGGTTACGGTATTGGACATATCGTAAGTTCTCGATGCTTTCATTCCTGTTCCCAAGTGGTTCCACAACGCTGACTCTCTACCCATTCTATGTCATAGAAAGGCAGCCTCGCCTCGTGGCGCTACGAATTCCTCATCATCGGGGCTGCGTGTACCCTTTGGGCCATCGTCATGGCGGTCGTCCTCCCCGATGCGCCGCATAATGCCAGATGGCTGACACGTCGGGAAGCCGTTATTACCGTCAGCCGAAAGCGACACGACCACCATACCGTCGAGAAGCGGCAGATGAGATGGGATCAGGTGTACGAGACAGCGTGCGACGTCAAGACGTACCTGTACTTCTTCCTAGGATTCTTTGCCAACGTGCCCAACGGTGCCACCTCAAACTGTAAGAGCTGCTTGGCAGCAAGAAATTTTTCCGGCTGACACAAGCCTTTAGTCGGTACACTGGTCATTCAGGGATTCGGATTCGATACGCTCGGGACCACGCTCCTCCAGATTCCCTACGGGACATTCATCTCGCTCATGATGTGAGTTCAGCTGCGAGCGTACTTGTGGAGTCAGGCTGAGCAAGGGGCAGTTTCTTGGCCATCTACCTCAACCACAAAACCCATCACATGAATGTTAGAACGTACCTTATGGCCGCCGTGACATGCCTGTGAGTCTCCTGGCCGTTTCGTTGACACGAGAACTGACGAATTCGAGACAGAACCGTCATTGGATTCGCCATGGTCGCATTCACCAAGGGAACTGCTTCGCGACTTGCTGGCTACTGTGAGCCCATATCCTCTCCACAAAGGAGCTACCCTCTGACTTGAGAAACAGATCTGACCGGATCTTCCAACGCGGTGTTTGTCCTCGCCCTGTCCCTTGTGGCCGGAAACGTCGGTGGAACAACCAAGAAAACCCTTTCCTCCGCTGCCATTTTCCTAGGCGTCGCGCTGGGCAACATCGTCGGACCATACGCCTTCTTGTCGAGCGGTACGCTTTATATGTGTGACTTCCCCGGTGCTTTCACTGACGAGCAGGGCAGAGGCTCCCGTGTACCGTACTGGAATTATCGTCTGTATGGCCTCCCGGTGTGCGGAGGTGAGCAGCGGACGCGGCAGGGCAGGGCGGAATGAGGCTAACGGAATGCAGATCGTGGTTATTCTCGGCCTGAGATTGTGCTTTGTTGTTCCGAACAAATTGCGAGACAAGCATTTCCAAGAAGGTGACGAGGACTACAACCCTGCCACCCAGATCTTCGAAGATGTTTCTGACAAGAGAAACTTGCACTTTCGCTACGTCGGTGAGTGGACATGCCTAGGCCTGATCATCTGGTAGCTCACGCTCATCACACAATAGCATGAGCTCGTTGGTTGCGCTACGAAAGGAAAAAGAAATGGGAGCCCCAAGAGGAGAAGTTTGTGACTATGATGAGAGAAAGAGTAGATGTACTGGTAAGGTCAGGGAATACAGTTGGGAAGAGCTCTGTATCGACGTAGATTTGTAACGTTGGGGTGTATGGCAACGATGTTTTTGGCTAGTTGAGTGAAGCTGTGCTTGGAGCAGGTCGATGCTTCGGTCAAAGGGTTGCATCAATCCTCGTACTCGTACACACTCGCTCCAAAACTTATAGCTTGCTCTTGACCCGACCGCCCTCCACTTGATTCTTCTTTTCCCAGGCATCCAGGAGTATCGGCTTTAGATCTTTCTTGACGACTTTGCCATTCACATTACGAGCTTTGACCCTTATCAGTTGACGGACAACAGATGGGTGAGAACTCACGCAATGGCCCAAGATGAAGCAGGATAATGGCTGGCCAAGCAGGGTATGCCAATCTAAATAGATGATATTCAGCTATCTTTATTAACGTCAGCGCCAGTCCTACCGTTTCTTGGCTGGCTCCAGTAGTTCATCTTCTTGAACCTTTCCTTCCCAGGCGGTCCGGAGAGACACAATCACTCCCACTCGTTCGCCGAGTATGCGGTCTGGTACTCCAATAGCAGCTACTTCGGACACGCGGGCGTCGGCGTAAAAGGCATTCTCCACATCTGCCGATGCGATCTGAGCGATATTGCAATCAACCCGGATTCGTCCTGTAAAACAAGTGGACAACCTACATTTTCGCCACCGCGAATAATGATGTCTTTTACTGATTGATATCGGTCTTAGCCTTCGTGGTGGGATTGCGAAATGAAGAGGCAACTGACGCCTATCTCGAATGAAGAGAAATCCCTCTTCATCTACACATCCTAGATCGCCAGTATCGAACCAGCCATCGTTATCAATAGCGGCTCTGGTGGCGCCTTTTCGATCTCAGTACAGTACAGCACTCATTCGTGATGTCACTCACTCTCATCTCCAAGATAACATTTCATCACCTGCGGACCTCGGACAAGAAGCAAGCCATTCTGACCAGCAGCGACCGCCGTTTTCGATTCCGGGTCGACTATACGAATATCGCAAATCGGTACGGGTGGACCTCTGTATGGGCGGGTTTTAGCTTGAGCAGACGCATGCCCGGTACTTACGTGCTGTCTGGCTGAAGAATTATCAACTACGGTCACCGCCTAGCACAGATCCGACTACTCACGCGACTCATATAATCTGGTCCAGCTATAGAACAGACATATGCATTGGTTTCCGTCAGACCATACCCTTGCACCCTAACGCGTGTTAGCGAGGGCGAGATCAAGCCGAACTCACAGTCCTGCGGCCGGCCATCTCTGCTTGACCTCTTTCGCGAGCTCCTTGCTTGGAGGGGCACCTCCGTAAAAGACCGTATCGAAACGTCGGTCCTTTGGCAGAAGCGGTGACTGCAGTATTGCAGCCACAACCGCGGGCACTCTGCCGTGCTACTCAGTCCCGAAACAAATGCCGGTGACGACAGTGAACCTACCCTCCGATCACGTTGACTTGTTCTTTTTCGATCAGGCGGATCGCTTCGGGCAGATTCCACCTCTCCATGATGACCAGTTTGGAGCCAGAGAAACACGCTCGCATGAACCACGAGAGACACCCAGTGACGTGGAACAGCGGGACGGCGAGTAGGACGGCGCGTTGCGGATCCTGCGGGGTGGGAAGAGGCGGTATCGGTTGTCCCGCACGTAGTGCCGCTCGGCCTGGTGCTACAGCAGAATGAGTCAGTCGTCGCTCTTGTACGAAGAGGCCGACGTCTCACCGACCATGCCGGAGAAAATGTTGGACAGCGCCATTCGCTGAGTGCTGAGAACAGCTTTGGGCGAGCCGCTCGTGCTGTGGTCCGTTAGTGACGATTTCTCGAGACCCTGACCGACTCACCCAGAGGTGAAGAATATCACCCCGTCGCTGTCCGGACCAAGCTCTTCCACACCTGCCCCTTTCAATATGCGGGCACGTTGACTGGGGGACGAATGAAGGTCTTCCAAGAAGTCTTCGCTTGACCAGTCAAACATCTATACGGAGATAAACCTCGGTCACATGTGCGAAGGGCGCTCTGATGAGTCGCAGCTCACCTCTCCTGTCTTAGTTACGGCCCGGCCGCCCTGTAGTAGACCCGCTCGTTCCGCGTCCAACAAGATCAAATCCGGTTTCGAGATCTTCAGACAGTACATTAAACTGTCCTTCGGACTGTTCCGTCGCTCAACACTTCACTCCAGCGGCAGCTCTCGACGACTCACAGCCAGGCATTCAGACAGACCACGATACCACCGATAAGGTGGGTCGCAATGAAGCTCACTAACCACCTTCATTTCCAACCCTTCCTCATCAGTTGCATCCTTCAGCGAGAAACCGAGAACGTACCCGGCGGAATTACCCCCACCCAGCGCGATCCTAGAACCCATACCGAGGCCTCGGTTCCGCATCCATACGGCCAATGTCAAGCTCTTCTCCATAATAGCCGCAAAGGTCTCCACGTTTCGTCCATCGGCAATGAATGGCCGGGTGCCATACACCTCGAACTGAGCGATGAGAAACGACCGAAACGTCGGCGCTAACTGAGCCGGCTTGTCAATCTTGTGCCTCCATCAAGGAGGGAACGTAGAAGGACTCACATTCTTCCAGACTCGAACGGTTCTCCCGTCAATGTGCTTTTCCTCCATCTCGAGCAGCTGTCCCGGCGCCGTCAAGATTTGGTCACCTGGGGAACCATAAATAATCTGAAATAACACAGCTCTGGAACTTGGATACTCACATTCTGGTATGGACAACATCTTGATCACGGTATAGCGAGTACCGACACTCCTCTGTACACGAGATGCACTTTGTTGTGGTGCATCATGCCGACTTTAACATTTTGCGCTGGGGGATCACCGGTAACTCATTTTGCCTCGGAGGACTGCATTCCGAACCATTAGCGGGAGCAGAAAGTATAACACCATTGCAGGCTTACTTTTCCCACCCTTGCTTATTGTTTCTGCTTACTCTTCCTTTCGAGACACTCGCGCGTCCTACACCTGCACCCCGACGCAACTTCAACTTGCCCCTCCTCCTCCTTTACCTGCAAACTCCCAATCATGTCGGACCAGACCAAATCTATGGCAGCTGCTAAGCCTACGGAAGCTACCGTTCCGGCCGTCGTGCCAGAAAAGAAGAAGCTGCCCCAGCTGGGCGCGCTGGAGGACGACGACGAGTTCGAGGTGGGTTCAACATGCTTACCTTTCTCGACCAGCAATACTGATGATCCATCAGGACTTTCCTCCTTCGGGTACGTACCCCGTCCTCATGATCACTCCGTGCATGGCTGACGATGGTGAGATCGCAGCGGAACAATCGGGAAACGTGCTGGAAGCTCTCGGGAAGACGGGCGATTCGAAAGATCATCTGTGGGAAGACAACTGGGACGACGATGACATCGAGGACGATTTCCTGAAGCAGCTGAGGTGAGTGGTCGTCAGGCGGTAGGATGATATATACGACTGACTCTACAATATTCAGGACCGCCATCAACGAGAGGAATGGCGGCGACGAGACCATGAAGGAGTGACGAAGAAATGACTATGCATATGACGAAACCAAACCACAGATGTCGCCACTTCAGCAGAAAGGCGCAAAGACCTCCTATGTCTATCCCTCAATCTCACAAGACAACACTACAAGATCTACACCTTCTTCCCCTGCCTCCTCCTCAATTCCTCGACCTGCCTAAACGCCGCGACCTCGTCCCTCCTCTCCTCCTCTTGCTCCTGTTTCTTTCGCTCCTCTGCCTCTTTCCTCTCCCACTCCTCCATCTCCCCACTGCCCACCTTATCCCTCATGACCTTCTCGACCCCGCCCTCGGGCCCCATGCTGATGACCTTGTTCTTTTCCATCCTGTCAAACAAGACAAGTAACCTCTCTGCTTCCCTCTCCTTCTCTTCGGGAGTCATCTCGGCAAATGTGGACCCCGTGTCCTCTTGGATCGCCGTGATCGGGTTCAGCGGGATGGGCGGTAACGGCTTGTTGTCGTCGATCTCCTCGATACGCGCTGGCGGCGGGCCCGAAAGTCCTTTGCGGAACAACAGACCGGCTGCATTGCCGTATCCGATCTCGAGGGACAGCGTGGACGCTTCGCTTGTGGTCAATACCTTCGCAAGTTGTCTTGTAGGGGGCTCACAATCAGAGGAGCAGATTGCCCACAACAACTCGCCGGCAGTATCTCTGCAGGCCGAATGACTGGACGCATTCATCAGCCGGATCAGGTCGCCCAGCAGTCCTCTTCGCGACTCCAAGGAGCCCGCTTCTGCCGATCGATTCCTATTGCAGCCTACATCAACACAAGCACTTGACTCTGGGTCATGTCCTCACAGATTGGGTGGAAGTAGTCGATCCTTGAGGAAGTCTCGGACGTCCTCGCTGCCGTGACATGCCCTGGTCAACAACAGCAGGAGCGGCGGCAGGGCTTCGTCAATTGCCGCACCGCTCGCAGAGTCCGGATCCTCATCGTCAGGATGCCGGGGAAACGGCAAATGCGTCTGGAAGAACTCTTCCAAGATGGCCAACAACCTCGAAGGCGTTCCCGTCACATCCGTCGTTCTCGTGGCTCTCCGCGGCAACTCCACCGACGCCTTTTTCGGTGTCTGGGTGGACGTCACAGACGAAGATATTCTTGAAAGCAGATTCTTGACAGGAGAGCTCGGTGCGGGGGACGTCGCTGTAGATGGCACGAGAGACCATTTAGGAAGCAGCGAGGGCGTGAATGGTATGGAGAGAAGGCAGTGGATGGCGGTGGTGAGTGGAGGGGAAAGATCCGTGTACGGGAGTTGATGGAGAAGCGTGAGCAGTGGAAGAAGGAGACTGTCGGCTATCGTTAGCATAGAACGCGAGCGAGGGCAGGTGTCCATACGGATCGAAAACATCGTCCCAGGGCTCCTCTTCCTCTGGATCTTTATTGCCGCTGGTCTTTGCTGATTTGAACGGGTAGAACCGCAGCGCGTTGTTGGTCAACTTGAGCATCTCGCTCAGCGCCGCAAAGTTGGCCGGTAGAGGTGGGATGGTCGAGAGATGCTGCATGCGCTTTCAGTCGCCCATACTCCATGTTCCCCATACGAATCGACTCACATGAACAAGATTGTCCACCAGGTAGATCTCATCCACCATCATCCCGACCGCATCCTTCCTTTCCAGCGTGACGAGGAACCCTATCCTGCCCAGGAGAAACAACCTGTCCACACTGTCGACTTCCTCTCGCAGGGCTTTGGCGATTGCTCGCGCCCCGCCAGCCGACGCGAAGCGGTTCCTTCCTGCGGCATGGAGCACGAGCGTATTGGCTACTATACGGAGTGCTTCGAGCGCGGGGCCAGACGACGGTGCGGATGCCGGATGGGAGAAAGGCGAGGCGGACGGTGGGAAGGGCAGGGCGGTATGATGGAGTATTGTTTCGAGATGAGGGGTCGTGAGGAGCGTTTCGGAGCCCACGGGATTGCGCCCGAGCGACTTGACGGCGCAGAGAGCGAGGAGGTAGACTACGAGAGAACGATCAGCTGGGTCTCCCGACAGCAGCTCGGGCACGAAGAAAACTTGCTGTCCGCGGGCCATAAGGTCCAAGGGGCACCTTCTTCATCTTGCAGGTCCTCCAGCAGCGCGTTCAGGAGCGCTTCCCTATCTGTTGGATGAATCTGTGTTGGGAGCGCTATTGTTCAACGTCTGGTCAGCAGACTCGACACGCGGCTCCATGAGAAGACCATACCGTTGGTAATCACGGTCAACTCCCGCCTGACCACATCGCCGTGTCTTGCTCTGTTCTTGATGGACGTGTAGGGTTCTGCAGAGAGTGAGGACTGGGACATGACCGGTGGGCGGATGAGCCGGAGTGAGGAAGAGAAGAGAGATGGAGATGGTTCTTGGGGATTGCAGCTACATCTATCTATTCACCGGTTGACGACGGGATAAGACTAAAAAAAGATGAAACACCAAAGATATGGGTGGGGTCCGTGCGGCGTTCCCGTTTCTGTGGGTGCTACACCTTCAAACAGGTCCGCATTAGCCGTCGCTGTTCGGCATACACTAGGCGGCGATCAGGCCGACAGAGATGACATGGGGAGCTCGTCAGGCCTTTCATTGCTCGCTCAGCCACCGTCAAGCACCGCCGAAGCGATGTCGGACATTGCTCGATGGGTCCCGACGGGTGGAGGCAGTCCACATCGTCATCGTTGACATCACACTCCGTGTTCTCTATGTAATTTGGACCGTCTCTATCTCTCACCTCCAATACCCCGACTTATCATGTCTGTGACCGCCGCCGAAGTGCACGAGATCCAGAACCAGGCCGACACCATCAAGGTGGCCCCCGGCATCACCATCACCGAGCTGCAGCGGCGCCATGTCGGAGTCGTGCTCGATCTGTTCCAAGCAAAGGGCACCATGTCCAAGCTCCGGGACAACTTTGTCCAGGATGCCGTGTACGAAGACCTGTTTGCAAAGTGCAAGAACCTCGACGAAGTCGGTGGGTTTCTCGCCGCGTCCTGGAAGTGACCGTTTCTCACGATGCACGACCAGCGGGGCAACTGCTCGGACTGCCCGTCGTGACAAAGTCCTCCACGACGCTCTCGTACCTCGTCGACTCCATCAAGCCCTCCTCGTGCGAGGACGGCACGGGCGCCTCGGTTCCCTCGGACGAGATCAGCGTCGATTTCAAGCATCGGTTCGAGTTCAAGCTCGGCGGAAAGGAGGTCACGATGCATTCGACGCTGCTGATCTGGTCGAGCAAAGAAGTGGGAAAGATTATCCGGCTGCAGGATAGGCCGCTGTCAGATATTCCGGACTACAGCATCTTGACGGTGAGCTGCGACACGGGTCGCGCAGCGCTGACGACCAGATGATGCGAAAGATGAACGCCATCGTCGCGCCGACGTTGATCGGTATCCCGGCGGGTGAGAAGGAGGATGCAGAGAAGGTGATGAAGTTTCAGCGATAGTCTCGAGATGTCAAAGCACAAGGACGCAAACGATGCATGCATGACCGAAGTGGTATCCCTTGCTTCACTGCCCATTTGCGATTTCAGTCTTCCGTTCCGCTGAACAACGCTGCATAATCTTGAGTCCAGCTAAGCAGATACCCCTGTTCTCGCTCAATCGTAAACCCGCGTCACATACAGATACATCAATAATACACATTAGTCCGCCAGTAGCGGCACGACGCCCCTCAATCCTCGTCCTCCAGCACCGACAGGGTCCTCAGCGGCGACGTCATCACCGGCCCCGCCGACTTGGGTCCCGCCGGTACTGCCCACGGGTTATCCTGCGCCGGCATCTCGATCGACATGGGTCTCGTCCTCGCCGACGAAGCCTGAGTATGGTTTGGTGTCGGCGATTCCGGGATGACTGGTATGCTCCTCTTCGTCGCTATCGACGGCGGCGGCGGGGTCTTGGAAGGCGACACCGAGACGTGGTGGATGGTCTCCCGGAGCGCCTGGTAGTGTTTGTCGAGATCCCTCGGCGCGAACCCGTCGTCCGGCTTCTCCTTCTCTTTCCCGTCCTTACCTTCCTCCGCCTCGGGTTCAGGTTCAGCCACTTGTCCGCCGAGCACCTTGATGACCTTCTTGAGCGCCTCCTTCTCCTCCCGCGCATCCTTCAACCCCTCTTCCACCTCGGCGCGCTTCTTGCGCTCGTCCGCGACCATCTTGTTGGCCTCCTCAAACAGCGCTTGACTCAGTCCCTCGAGCTCAGCCTCCATGTCCACCTTGCCCTTCTTCAAGTCGGCCAACTCGGCCCGCATGTCCTTCATCGCGGTGAGCGTTGCAGCATAGGCCGAGCGGAGTTTCATCATCTCGCCAGTGTGCGACGGCATCGATTGCGGTTTCGGGGCACCGCTCGCGGTCGAGGGGACGTTGGTCGTGCTCACCGATCGAGAGAGGGGCTGCATGCCAGACACCCGCGGCAGACTTCCCGGGTTCGGCTGCGGACTCGGAGGCGACGAGCCAAAGTCAAAGCCCAAGCTCTCGCCGAGCGGCGTCCCGGGTCGCGAAGACGGCAGCGCAGCCATGACTTGTGCCGCCGACGGTATGTTGACCGTGCCCAAATTTCCGGGAAGCTTCTTCTTGCCGCCATTCCAGAATCCAAAGACTCCCTTTTGCGGCTCGGGCGAGTGGATATGATTGGCGGTCGTGGTGTTCGAGGACTGCGAAATCCCCACCGGTCGCGCCTTGTCGCCTTCGGTCGATATTCTGGGCGCTGGCCGCGCTTCCGCCCCAACCGATTGTGAGACCTGGCGATCGATGCCCAACCCGACCGGCTTCGCAGGGCCAGCGGGCTTGGGAGGACCCGCGGGCTTCGGTGTCACGGGAGACGCGACGCGGACAGAGGCAGAAGCGGTATGTGCGCGTCGGAGTTGGTCTTCCAACATCTCGGCGTTGGCTTCCGCCATCGCAAGATTGGATCGGGATATCTTCAGCGACGTCAGAAGAGTGTTGTGTGACGACAACAGAGTCGCGTGTGTCTGAGACTATGGAAAGGGTCAGACAGGTCGTATCTGGTGAAAGAGCCTACCATCTCGTTCAACCTCCCAATCACTTCCTTCAATACCCCTCGGAGCTCTTCATCGCTTATCGGGGTAGGTGGCGGGACCTCGTCGACCAGCTCTTCCATCCCCTCCTCCGGCGGGTTCTCGATTCTCGGCTCTTCGAACTTCGGAGTGCCGATTGTCTCCTCTACCGTTCGCACAGGATTTGTATCGGCAGCCACGTCCTTCTTCTGCGTCTTCTCGTCCTCTTCATCGCTGTCGGGGATGGGCGATCCTGGCGGCATCAACCGCGAGTAACCATTCCCACCTGCGCCTCCCTCATCGTCGCTCTCTTCGTCGTCGTCCTTCTCGTCCTTTGCGTATCCAAACGAAAACTTTTTGGCAGTCGGTGTCTCTCCCGGTAGAAGCTTGATGGATTTGCCCGACGGTTCGGGCGGGGGCGCCAAAAGTGGGAACGGCTTGCTTTCTTCGACGGGGGTGGATAGCGGCGTGTTGCGCTTCGGCGTGATGACTTCCAGCCCGGCAGCCTTGGACCATCGCTTCAATTCTTCCTCGGTGTACAGTCCGCCTGCTTCCGATTGGCGCCTGTCGCCCTCTCGGACCTTGCCAATCAGCGATTCTGCCGTCGCCTTCTTGGCGGGCGCATCGACGGGGAGGGCGCCCATCAGGCTCTTGGGCGAGAATATGCTCGCTGGCAGGGGTTTACTGCAGCTCGGACACACTTTATCCGTCCTATCCTTTTCGACTGAAGAGCGGGAATACTCCCCAGGCTCGGCCGAGAGCCCCGCAGCGACGTTGCTCCCATAAGTGCTGAGTGTCCGACCGATCTTGGCGAGCCGTCCGTTCGGATTGACAGAGGGGAAGTCGAAAGCGGGGAGCTCGGAGCTCGGGGTACCCGGTCGGGTGCTCGGTCGGGAGGTGACGGGATAATTGTTGGAGAAGGCCATTTGGTGGTGGTGCATGATGGAGGCAAGTCGATGGTGTCTTGCCAAGGAGTGCTGATGATCGTCCCCCCTTTGACTGTGGAGGGTGTAGAGGGGAATGTACAAAGGCTCACGAGTCGGTGATCCGTAAACCCGTCAACACTACTATGAGGAATGAGTGGGAGTTTCAACCCGTCATGCGCAGGGACGCGCTGGTGACGACATGGGCTATGACGTGGACTTATTTCTCTTGGTTACCGTCCATGTATGCTTGAATGCATGCGATTGGCTATGGATCCACAGCGTTCAGTAGCAGTCGCAGTGTTGGCTGAGCAGCTGGTGTTCCCCTTGCCATTGTGCATACGCGAGTCAACCGGACTGGCTCGCTCGCACTAGGAGGGTCAAAGTGTGGCCAAAGCAACCATGCCGAGGCACACCCGAATGCCGCCTCCAAAGCTCCCTTGCCTCCTCTTGCCGTGTATCCCAAACATATCTTGACCCCAGAATAGCCGCTATCTTGCTTCTCTGCCATATTTGGAATGCATGCGGCCAAAAGACCAGACGGATGTCGTCATATCGTTGCCGGTTGCAATTCAACAGGCGGAGCTCCGACGCCCGGGGGAGGGATCTCGGGGAGAGACCCGGGGTCGAAAAGTCTTTTCCACCACCCCATCTCTCCTCTTACAAAACATCCATCCCCCCTTCCATCCTTATATACTTTCACAAATACCCACTGTAGTACGCCAGGTCAGTCATCGTGATTCCACAGCGCCAATACGATGGCGGTCCGCACAAACTTTTATTCGAGCTTTTTTCTCCCGAAAAAGGGCTCTGAACAAGAGATGCAACACGGGTGCCGGGTTCTGCATCGAGACTCAGCCTCTCGTGCAGACCTGTGCTGAGATCATACCGTCATCAGCTGAACAGGGCAATGCCTGCGTAGCTAGTTGCCATCTCCCTTGATAAAGCTCACTTGTCTTTATGCTCGTAGCTCGTGTGAGAAAAAATGTCGGACTGGAAAATCATGTACGTCGCCTTCTCGCTCGTTGGCTTGTGTGCCAAGGCTCACAGCAGGCGATAGCCCGAATATCGAGGACCGTGTCAAATGGTACAACAATAAAGGGAAGCTCAAGCTCAACTTGTGCGTTGATCCCGGCTCATGAAGAGAGGATCCGTCACTGACTCGCACAATAGCTTCCTGAGCGTTATCTTTGTCGGAATGATCCTCAACGGATGTCCGTTCAGATTCTATTTGTGTCCTGGCAGCCGAAGAACTGATCGTCCTCATAGACGACGGGACTCTGATCTCCGGCTTGCAAGCTCTTGATGCTTGGCATGAAGATCTCGGCAATCCCAGTGCACTGAGGATCGGTCTCCTCAATGCCGTAGGATTCATGTCTGGTCTAGTGGTCGGTCCCATCATCACCTTTATCGACGAAACCTACGGTCGAAAGTGGGGTATTCGATGTGCGTCACCGTTCATGTTCTGCTCGTGACGAGGTTGACCCAACTTCCAGTTTACGGATGGACTCTGCTTCTCGGGTCAGTCATTGGATGTATCGCGGGTGTCCCCGGCGCCAATGGTTATGCGCGTACGACCTCTTTTGCACGACCCGCTGCAATGGCTGACGGGCGATCAGTGTTTGTGACTGGACGAGCGATCATCGGATTCGGCCTGTCGTCCTTCCTCATGACTTCTCTGATCGTGGTACAAGAAATCGCCCATCCTCGGTCTCGATCGGTTGTCACACAATCGTGGGACTCGTACTATATCATCGGATCAATCATTGCGTCCTGGGTCGTGTTTGGGACGAGTTATTTGACATCTTCCTGGTCCTGGGTCCGTTTCCTCTCCCCTTCCCTTGTGTAGCCAGGCCTGATCAGTGTGCTTTCACAGCGAATCCCTTATATCCTTCAGGTACCCCTGGCGCTCTACGTCTTGATCGCCGTGCAGTTTGTGCCCGAGACTCCGCGATTCCTCCTTGCCAAGGGAAGAGACGAAGAGGCCTTTGATTTCTTGGTAGAGTACCACGGAAACGGTGATCGTAACGACGAACTGGTGATTTTCGAGTTTTTGGAAATGAAGGAGACTATCCGGATGGAACAAGAGGCCGGCGCGGCGAAGTGGTCGGTGATCTTGAGGTCTGCCGGCGGGAGACATCGGCTGGGTCTCGCAGCACTCATGACATTTTGCACCTCGGTAAGTACTTCTTTCCCGATCCCCACCCGAGCTCGTCGCTCAAACCCAGTCACATAGATGTCTGGATCGTCCATCATATACTACTACTACACCGCTGTATTCGATCAAGTCGGCATCACCGATCCGACCACTCAGACAGGAATCAATGCGGGGTTGAGCGTCTTCACCTGGTTCTGCCAGATTGCTGCCGTCTACGTCGGCAAGCGAGTCGGACGCAAAACCATCATGATGTGGGTCTGGCCGACGCTGCTCGTTACTTTGATCGGACTTTGTGTCTCCGGGTGAGTAGTCATCGATGTATGCAGGCGGTCGGAAGCTGACCGTCCAATAGCGGGGTATACCAGAACACTGGCGAGGTCGACTCGAAAGCCGGCGTCGCTACCGTCGTCCTGGTCTGGATCTACCTCGGCTGCTTCAACGCCTCCAACCCCGTCTTGTATTCTTGTACGTGCTCTCGTGCTTTGACAACACATAGACTGATCTGTCCATTAGACCCAGCAGAAGTGCAGACATACGCTATGCGCTCTAAAGGACTTCTTGTGTGGAACACCGTGAACCAATTGATGGGCGTATACGTCACCTGGGTAGACGCCGTCGCGCTCGCCGCCATTGGATACAAGTACTACATTGTGTACATGCCGCTTGTTATCATTCAGTGGCTGTTGGTCTGGAGATGTAAGTTATAACAAATGCGGAAGGAATCGAGCTCACCCCCATCGTCAAGACATGGTTGAAACGAAGGGATACACTCTCGAGGAAATTGCTCACGCGTTCGAGGGCCCCAACGCATTGGTCGCGGAAATCGATGCACGAGGGGCACGAGCCAACCCGTTCGAGGAGCAGGTTGTCGCTGGAAAAGAGGATGACAAGGTTGCTGTGGAAGCGTGAAGATGTTAGGGATTGAAGAACGGTTAGGTAGCGGTAATGGCGAGGGGAGTGATTGACGATGCATGTTCGTTTTGATGAGATTTGGCGAAGGATATTGGCGGACCATCTTGAGGGCCGCGAATCAGCGATGACAGGATGTCAGCAACGCGGACCGACAGCAGACAGAAATGCATGGCGCTTCTGGCGCCTACTGTATCACAGCTCGAGTTCGGGAATGAGGTCATATTTATTGTTAGGCTCACTTCAGGGCTAGCCCGCTTCTCGTCACCGCCATGCCATCTCCCCTCCTCCTCCCCGCTCAACCACAGCGTCCCAC
>JASZXS010000052.1:0-60096 GCA_035521475.1 Tremellales sp. Uapishka_1 | reverse complement strand
CCCCCCGGCTGACCAAGGCGACCCCCACCGTCAGCTCTCGGACTTGCTCTACTTCTCCCATATACACAAAGCAGGCCGCTACTCGTCCACCGCAAGGGCCAACATCGTCAAGCAGCTCTACCTGACCATTTGGCAGAAACCGGAATGGCAGCAGCTGTTTGTCGGCGAGATGGACAAGGTGCCGAGTCTGAAGAGCACGTCGGACTGGCTCGTCGCCGATGATGTCGTGGGCGAGCGAGCGTGGTCCTTGAACGAGTATCAGAAGCAGGCAGAGGAGGCGAGGAGGAGTAAAGGGAAGGGAACGGTGCGGCAGCCGAGACTCGGGGCGATCTGTGGACGACTCATGCAGCGGTTCGAAAGAAGCTATACCTGCCGGTGAGCTCTTTTTCGTTATCTTCTGCCTACTCTCGACTCTGACATTGGCTGACACCACCTAGGACGTGCTCGAAAGACACCTCGTGCGTGCTATGCGTCGACTGCTTCCAAGCTTCCCAGCACGAAGGCCACGATGTCCTCTTTGGCCAGTCGTTTGGCTTTGCCGCGGCTTGCGATTGCGGCGACCTCAATGCGTGGAAAGACAACGAGTCACTCGGCTGTGCTCACCACCCTGCGATGCCGCAGTACGTCGCACCCATTTCCCACCCCATATGGCATGCAACGAGCCTGCGCGAAATCCCGCCAGAGCTCACGAAGGCGTTGTCGGACACCATCGTCATGTGTCTCGAATTTATCATCACGACCATGCAATACGCCTCGCTCCCAAACGACCTCGCACATTTGCCAAAGGACGACAAGGAGTTCCGGACGTTTGATCGAAATACCGCAGAGCCAAAGGACAAGAGACCGAGGGGGCCGTGGAGCGTCATCATGTGGTCAGACGAAAAGCACGTCATGCAGGAAATGACAAGGCAGATTCGAGATGCCATGGCGGTGGGTTGGGACGTTGGGGAACAGTGGGCGAGAGAAGCCGACGAGATTGTAGGTTCCGCTCGAACAAGAGTTGCATTTCAAGCTGACAACGACGACGTAGGGACGCAAAGTCATGCTCACCACCTCCTCGCCCGTCACAGCGTTCCACACCGCGTCCATGTTTCAGCAGATCGACCTCGGCGTGTCGCTGCGGCTCTCGGCGGATGCCTTCAAGGAGGAGATTGTCGGGACCCTCATCGACTGGCTCTCGGACCTGTGCGACAGTACCGTTGGCAACGACCAAGAATACGTCAGTCGACTGGTCGCAAAGGCGCTCCTGGAACCGAGGGTCGGCACGACGATGCGAGGCGGAACGACCGCGACGATAGCGGACGATCTGTCGGATCTCCAGTATGATCGCGGGATGATTGGGCATCAGGCGCGAAGGATCGACTGGATGTTTCAGCTGGACGTCAGGTTGTGGAAAAAGCCCAAGTTCCAGATGCGACAGATCTTCACGACCATCTTCACGCTGGGCACAGAGATCAAGAAGGAGTTTGGCAAGTCGTCTCATCTTTAGGGTGAATCATCCGACTGACTGAGGATTCCAGCGTCTCGCTTGGCGCACAATTACGTCCGCATCATGGAGCACTACCTGTTTCAAGATCGTGATCTCGATACCCAGCTTGCCGTCTCGACCGCCTACATGGTTCTCGGGAACGGGATGGCCTGCGCCTGGGCCACTACGCGCAACCGATTGTACTATACCGTGATCGACGTCATCCATTCGTGGTACACGAATCAGACGACGATGAACCACCTCATCGTCCCTCCAGAGGATATCGAGCGCGCCGACCGATCCCCCGAAGCGCGACTCGACTACGATACCCCGGCCTTTCGCGGCAAGAAGGGGTTGGCGCTCTTTGGTCATGTGCGCGCACTGTTCAAGCACGAACAGATGCAGAAACTCGTCATTGCGCAACCGGGCCTGTTTGGCCGGATTGTCGCCTTCATCAACATGTTTGTCGGCCTTCAGCCGCAGGGACGGGAACAAGTCACGCATGCGGAGTTTGAGATCGACTGGCCGCGGTCTTTCAGTATCCTCGGCGAGATGGCAAAGCTTTGCAGAGAACTGGGGTATGCATTCCGGCTCGCCACGCCGGAACAGCTGGTGTCTTCCCTGTCGAGCATCTCGAATCGTATCCTGCTCGACATTATGCTCATGTCGAATACCCTCGATCCGGACCGCTATACCCGGCCGTCGGAACACGACGTCGTCGATGTCTTGGTGCCCGGGTCAAAACACACGTTGATCAAGCAAAACATGTCGCGGGTCGAGGCGTTCTCGTTTCATCATTATCTCCATTATCTGTTTGCCGAGATGATGAAGGGCACGAAGCGGTGTTTCTTGCTCGACGAGGACGAGTTTACGTTCAAGATGGCGATCGACCAATATGTCTTCAGGAATCCTCCACCCGGCGATCTGGAGCGGATGAAGTTGATGCTCATCGAGTATCCTATGCAGAGTGAGTCGGACGACTGAGACCCACCAAGGGTGCTGTGCTGATGGACTGCGTGAAGAGCATGTCGTCCTGAGTCAGATTCGAATCGGGCATTGGTTAAAGAACGGATCGTCGATGCGGTCGCAGTACCACCATTATCGAGAAATCAATATCCGGGAATGTACGATCGACCAGGAGTTCTTCCTGCTCCAATTTGGGCTGTGCGTGATCGATCAGTTCAAATTCATCGTCGCCCTCATCGACCGATACGGCCTCGCCAACTTTTTCAGAGGCGATGTCACCGACCCCAAAGTCTGGAACTCGCAGATGGAACCGCATCTCAAGGTCGCCATGCTGGAAGACTTTTTGCTGCTGGTCGTTCACCTGGTGGCGGATACGGCGTCGGTCAATGACTGGTCCCTCGAGCGGATCACGAGAACGCACGTCATCCAGCAACTGGCGCTTCACGCGTTGACGTACTCGGAGCTGGTGAAAAAGATTCCCGATAGATGTGTCGAGAAGGGCACCCTGGCTAGTATACTCGGCGAAGTGGCCGATCATCGAGAACCGACCGACACGGCGCCAGGAAACTATAGTCTAAAACCAGAATGCTATTCCGAGATCGACGTCTACTGGCGGCACTATTCGCGAAACGAGTCGCGAGACGTGATCGATAAACTGGTCGCGAGACAGAAGAAGCTGGACCCCACCATCAAAAACCCGGTCGTGCTTCCCCGACCGCTGGAGATCCCTCCGTCGAATCTCCCGTTCCACGACTTGCCAAATTTCTTGGGAACGGCGGTGGCACACAACCTCGTCTTTTATGTGCTTGCGCATTGCATGGTCATGGCGGATCCGTCGCAGTGGTCTGGACTGAAGTTGCTCGCGATGGCTGAAGAAGGGGCGCCCAAGTCGGGGGCTATGCCGCAGATGGACGTCGTCCTCGACCTCGGTCTCCATATTGCCCTGCTCGCGCTGGCGTTTGCGCCAAAAGAGTTTGCGGAAGCCTCGGTCGAGGTTGCGGAAGGGTCGGGATCCATGTCGACGTTCCAGAACCTGTGGTACATGCAGACAAATCCGGCATACGTGTCGCACAAACCTCGGATCGACTACATCCTCGAACGCGTCGTCGAGTATCTGCCGGAGGAGTACACTATCGATTACAGAAAACAACGAGACGCCGACAGTACGGTCATGTCGCCGGGCACGACGGCGCTGAATGCAAAAGAGGCGGCCGCTGCGAGACAGAAGCAAATCATGGCCGCGTTTGCCCAGCGCCAACAGGATTTCGCGGCCATGATGGAGGACGAGGACGAGGACGAGTTTCTGGAAACGCAGCCGACCGATGCGAGCCCGTCGTTCGGAGCGTGCATTGTTTGCCAGGACGAGGTGACGCTCAAGAAACCGGGTGGCATGTTGGCGTTGATTCAGCCGTCGCGGGTTTTAAGGGAGATGGTCCCGGAGAAGGACTGGCTGGAAGAAATTCTGACGACCCCGACGTCGTTGGATCGTCCGACCCATACACATCGCTTCGGAATGGGCACCTCAGGCGAAGCCGTCTCGACCGACGCGTACCCTGCGCCGTACATGAGGTTTGGCATCTACACGTCGGCGTGTAATCACCTGATGCACGAGACGTGCATGTCGAACTATTTCGATGCGACGCGCTTGCGACACACGCATCAGGTCCAGCGACATCATCCGGAAAATTGCATGCGGATGGAGTATCTCTGTCCGCTATGCAAGTCGCTCGGCAACGTCCTTGTCCCTCTGAATGTGACGGCCTCGCCGCTGAAACCGCCAAATCACACATCGTCCAAGATCCAGCCGGGTCGCCCGCCGACCTTGTCTGAGAAAATACGGTCCGTCTCGGAAGAAGGTCTGATGAAGGTGTCGGACTCTGCGCGGATCTGGGACCACCACAACGAGACGGGGGAACTGTCGCCGTGGTTCTCGGACTGTAATCTGATTCAACATTCGCTGGACCCGACGTATCGACGACAGATGCGCGCAGGCCATCGAATGATCGAGCGCATTCGCGGCATGATCAAGCCGCTCGCGGACCAGTCGCAGCGGATTCGACAGAGAAAGGCGCCCATGTACCTCCCGGACGACATGGTCGGCTACACGGTCGCGATGTGCGAAATCACCCAGCGGGGACTCCAGAGCGTCGGCGCGACGGTAGCGGAGCAAGTGCCCGAGACGTCGCTCCGGCTCATCAAGAAATTGATCGGGACGCTGCAGTTGGACCTCGACCTGTTTTTCGGGCTGCGCTTCGATCGAACGACACTGCGAGTTGGGCTGTTTGCGCGCTTTCTGCCAGACTGGTACCGCGCGTCCGTACTACGCACGCCGCTGCTCTTGCGACAGCCGCTCGGGATCGTGATCGAGGCCGCGGCGCTCGCGCCCGATCTCCTGCACTCCGTCATGGTCATGGCGTACTTTGCGGAACTCACGCGGTGTATGCTCGGGATTGCCATCCTGATCAAACGATGTCTCTCGACGCGGATGACACTCCTGCCGAAAGAGATTGACGAGGACGAACAGGATGCCCTGACGGTATTCTCGAAGTTCCGACCGCTGCTGTTGATGGTCCTCCGCAATGCCGGGCCGTTCACCGATACCGTCGGCGTGCTCAACATGATCACCGACGACATGCTCTCCAAGATCCTCTACGTCTTTACGCTCCCCTTCCTCCGACGCTGCGCGATCGTCTACTATGCCGTCGCGGGGACGTACCCCGCCCCCGCGGTCTCCGAGGGATGCGAATACAATCGCCTCTTGACGATTCTCGCGATTCCCCGTCCAAAGGAGACGCTGTCGAACCCACAATCGACGGAAACGCCCATCGTGGCGAGGTGGTTGACCCAGTGGGCGATGCAGGGTCGCGTGGTCCCCAACCTCGAGTTTCCGGGGACGTACGAGCTCGCGCGACTGCCCAGCCGGTTCGAGGATCTGGTCCTCAAGACCATCGACAGGCGATGCGACAAGTGCAACTCGAGACCGAGTTTCCCGGCCATCTGTCTGTTTTGTGGCAAGTTCTTGTGTCTCGCGGGCGACTGCTGCTCGGAGGGCGAGCAGGGGGAGTGCAATCTGCACATGAGAGAGTGAGTGCTTCGGTCTACGTCAGTCAACACGGAGAAGTCAGTGCTGACGCCGTGAGTCTGTCAGGTGCGGCGCCGTCGTCGGCATATTCATCGATATCAAGCGATGGATGCTACTGTATCTCTACGCGGGTTCAGGCAGCTTCAACCCGATGCCGTTTTTGGATGTTTATGGCGAATTGGACCCTTCCTTGAGGTATGTCTGTATCTTTGGAGTGTATGTGAAGGATCAACTGATGCAGGGTAATGTACAGACGGGGACATAGACAGTATATTCATGAGGGGCGGTGGGAAGAGATCCGACGGGCCGTCTGGCTGCAACACACCATTCCGACACTGACGGCTCGGCGACTGGAATTGACCACCGATGGTGGCGGTTGGGGCTGTATGTGAGTTGGGAAAACGGGAGGCCTGAGGTGAATGAGAGGCCATGAGAGGTGGTGGATGGTGATTGGTGTAATGTGGGTGTATGTACGCGGGATAGTGACGTGTGGGAAGGAGATTCGGTTTCATTGATGTAGCATAGCATAATCCCGATATGAGACGTTGCATTGAAATTCTCGTACGGTCCCTTAAAAGTGGAGGAAGTCCGCCGGGCAGTCCAGGGCGGCAGCAAGCAACAGGGCTGAAGCCGTTTCAGACTCAACCCTGCGTATCCGACCTAGACAGTCTACTCCAATCAACAGCAGGCAGCACGACACGAGTACAAGGCAGCACTGCGCAAGCGAGGCATACGATCCGGCGAGTATTCGCACGAGAATTACTGCGAGGCAGGAAATAGAAACCGCATCGGTGGGCCATCGGGCTGTTGTTGATCCTCGATCTCTGATGAGGGGAATGATATAGACGGTGGGTCGAGCTGCGTGTGTATGGTGCACTCGATATCGCTCCATGAGACTGATGCTGTGGCCATAGACCGACGTGATTGATTATCGTAAACATTGGCCGAACTAGTCGGTCCACCTTGCCGACCCGCTGTGCTGTTCCGTTCTTCCCAGGTCGGATTCAGGTTTCGCCAAGGACTCCAAGGCGAGTTTCATCCCCCGCCCACCTTCCTGCTGCCCTACTGCATTCATCCCCACGCCGCATGCGGGCAGGATACCTTTGATCGCTGCACCCCTACCCTGCCCTGCCTTTGCGGCGGGGAGCGGTTCGGATATCAAGTCGCTGGCCCTTTTTACTGCTCAAAAGCCATCTTGTGCTGACCTTCTCCCATCTTTTTGCATAGGTTGAGACAGGATGGGCCTGTTCAGCCGGCTCAAGTCGTCGTCGTCATCGTCCTCAACAGCTTTACCGCCCTCGCCGACACTGGCCAAATCGACTTTCTTACTCGCACCGCCCAAACCGGATGCGCCGCCTCCGTCCCCCTCTCCTTCAGTCGCTTCTCGGATCTCGGGCTGGGGCAGGAGGCCCAAGATAAAGGGCAAGGGAAAGGGGAAAGACGAGGACTTATATGCTGAAAACGAACGCCCTTCGACACCGTTACAGGATCGCCGGTCGCGGTCACCCACCCAGTCCACCGTCCCGGACTCTCCTTTCTCAACGCTCACGCGGAGATCGTCCCGTCTCTTCACCAGTCTCACCCCTGCACCAGCTGCACCTCCGCTTCCTCCACTGGCTTTCTCTTCGCTGGAAGACCGAAAAGAAGTCAGGCGGAAAAAGGTCGCCTCGGCAGAGTTTACAAAGGAAGGAGGGATACTGGGCCGGCTCGGGTTCGAAGATCCCGTTCCCGATACTGGGGAGAAGGACATCTCGCTGCTGGCGACGACGGAAGTTCCGCCCGAGGTTGGGGTTGAGGTTCCAGCGCCGGCACAGGAGACTATATACCCAGACTCTGTGGACCCGGAATTGAGCAGTGAAACCCAATTGGCGGAGACGGTCTCGCCTGGTAGCATGGAGGTGCTGGAGTCTGCCGACAAGAGCAAGAAGTTCTGGAAGGGTAAGGGCAAAGCTAGGCGGGCATCGATAGCGCTGAGCGAGAATGGGGACGAAGTTAGGGTAAGCGGGTTGGGAATACCTTTGTGCTGCTGCACCGTCAGCTGACCCTCTCGCCAGTCTGGTTCTCCCACTCCTCGCAAACCCGCTGCTCCAGTGGAACCTCTGGTTGTAGGGGTTCCGTACTCCAAGACTCCGGTCGAATCGCCCTCGCCGTCCCAACCGCCTCCCTCTCGTCCGACCGGCCAACTACGGCGACCGTCCTCATCCCTCTTCCACAACCCGTTCCATCGTTCCTCCTCCCGGGTCTCGCTCACACAGAACGATTCGGCCCTGGACGACGGCTCCTTCCAGCTGAAAGGGTTCCGGCATGTTTCTGGCATATCAGATGTGGAAGGGTCGGGAGGACTGGAGGGTTATCTCGCGCATACCAAGCGGGAATCCACACTCCACACCAACAAGCTTCCACCTCCTCGCTCACTCACGCCCGATATCCTCTCCCCGACCCCGCAAGTCGCCTCAAGCTCCGACTCGCCATTCTCTCGCCCGCCAATCTCCCGCCCGCCATCCGTCGCAGCGTCCCTGGCTTCCGTGGACGGCTTCATCAACAATTCCAGCCGGGTCAGCGTGGCCTTGTTCAGAAAAGGGATCAGGAGACCCTCGGAGGGACCGATGAGCGATCCGGGACATGGTGGCTCTGCCTCCGACGATGACGTTCCGCTGGGTTTGCTCAAATCGTTCCAGCCAGAAGTCAGTCGAGAAGGTTCTCCGATCCCTCTCCCCCTCGAGGACGACAAAGAAAAGGAGAAGGAGCACGAGCGTCGAAACGAGCCGCCCAGTCCCGCTGTTGGCGTCCAAGTACAACGACATACGAGAGGAACGGGTCAGAATGGAAGTGGCGGAAGTGGTTTCGTGGTGAAGTCAGGCCGGACGACGAGGGGTAGCATGGGTTCAGAATCAATCGCACGACCGGTTTCGCGATCCTCGCGCTCACCAGACGGTCAGCGAAATGTCTTGGAAGATCGGGAGGTCATGACCTCGCCCATCTCGTCGGTGGCAGACAGCTACTTCCCTCCTCAACCACAGACGATCCCGACGCCGCTGTCGTCGCTGAAATCCAAACCTGATTTCGGCGAAGGTGCTTTCCCGTCACCTCTTCCCACATCCCAGGCAGTCAACTTCAGGAGCAGGACTAGCTCTCCCAAACCCATCTCTTCTTCCCCTCACACCGCGCCACCTCCGAGGTCTCTACATCTCCCTACACCCCCGGAGGTGCTTCACCTCCCCCTCCCACCAGACCAAATGCCTGATACACCACCACGAGCGCCCGTACCGCTCTCGTCCTTGCCGTCCCGGCCTCGCATTTCGACTGCGACCTCGGACTCGCCCTCGGACCTAACTTCTCCCGTATCGGCACGGGGTCTCTCCCTCCTTGACGAACCGCTGAAGCTGATCTCGACTTTCTGGGGGTCGACGCAGCAAGCCCAGCACGAACCTGCGGATGAGGAGTTTGATCCAGCTTTCATCGCGGTCTCGGTGCCGTCGACCGCGACCGACGACGAGAGCAAATCGCCCCCCCCTGCAGCCGACACCGCCTCACCACTCACCCTCGACTCGCGAAAGACGCTACAAGCGAGATTGTCCAACATCGCCATGGCGTCTTCGACGCCCCACCCGAGACTCGTTCAGCCTCTGCGGACGAAGACGTTGTCGTCAGATAGTGGCTCGGCAGCTACTGCTTCGCCGGTGGCAACCAATACAGGTGCAGTAACACCCGCCACCGCCGCCGCAACCACGCCCACAACATCGACAACTTCCACAATGGTTACATCAGTGTTCAGACCCCCTTCGAGCTTCGCACGCGCTGGTGTGCGGGCGGACCGAAAAGGCTGGACGAGCTCGGAGGACGATAACGAGCCCACGCCGCGGAAGACGTCGATCCGAACAGTTCCGGTTGGGCCTCGAAATATATCTACACAAAAAGGAAAGCGGGCGACCGCGACTCGGTCGGCCAAGGAGAACAGTGATACGGATAGTGGCTCGAGCAGCTCGAGCGAAGACGAGCCGTTGAAGACGGTTCAGATGCGGGCGTCGCGGTCGTCTCTGGCTCTGAGCAACAAAAGCTCTCCTATGGCATTCAAGATCGTTCCACTACCTGCCTCGCCGCCTTCTCCCCCATCGCGCAGACTTGAAAATGAGGTTCCTCTCGTCTCTCCCGTCAGGACCCGCCCGCATCAGCCGATACCGCCGCCCTCGAGGAGTCATCAGCTGGCTCTGCAAATGCAACGACCACCAGCACTGCCATCGTCTAAAAGTCAACAGCTTGCACCTCAGGCACAACAACAATCTTCGCTGCCGCCGTCGAGAAGTCAGCAGTTGCCGCCCTCAGAAAGCCAGATCCAGCCAACGGCCCGGTCGCCGCCGAGCAATCAGAAGCAGCCGCCTGCCATGTCGCCTCCCAGAATGCAATCGCAGCAACCATCTCTGTCGCCTCCACGAAGCAAGACGGATTCACCGGCGTCATCGAGATCGGGGAACACGGGGGACAGCTTGCTCCAGCTGCCTATCACGCCGAAGGAGATGTGGCAGGGCGGACACACGAGGGAGGGCTCAGAGGAGGATGCGGTGAGCTTGTGGTCTTTGCCAAGTGGAAGCAGGTGTATTGACTGATCTTTCAGTGGCGATATCAGGAACGGATGCGAACGACTTCGCAGCCACAGCCTCCCCCGCAGTGGAACGGAATACAGCCGCAAATGCAGATGCAGATGGACATGAACATGCATCGGTGGGTTTTGTCTCAGGCTGCCAGACGGAATTGATTGCTGACGCTTCACCAGGCACATGATGAAGCAGCAATGGCAAGCGCAATTCATGGCGGCCGCCTACCGCGCCTCGGAAGAAGAATGGGAACGAGCCTCGTCCACCGGTTCGTCTTCGGCACATCCCCAGATGCCAATGTACCCCATGGTCTATCCGGTTCAGCAGATCAACCCGTTCTCGCAACAGCAGATGCCCTACATGTATCCCTACAATCCCTATCAACAATCGCAAGTGCTCCCGCACCTCCATCCCCAACAGACCGGAATGTACTCGTATGGGCCCGCCTCACACTCGGTCTTTGGCGGCGAGTTTGGTCCGCCTGCGCAACTGAAATCGCACTCGCAGAATGTGTATGACGATTCCTCCCGGTCCGTCACGGGCGTCGCGGGGTCGAGCCGACATCAACGGGACCCGAGCGGAGGGAGTATATCGCCTCCACCGTCGTCCTGGCGCAAGTCGGGTGACTGGCGCCAGCAATCTCAGTCCCAGCAAGACGATTTGGCGACGCCGAGACCGGCTAGAATCCGTTCGTCCAGCACCCAGTATGCGAATTGATCTGCCTCCCTCCTCACTTTAGTACAGTGTGTATCGCCATTCCCTCACCTGCGCCACAGTGTACTGTAATTCCCCTTTCACACACCAACCCATACACTGTCCGATGTCTTGTTCATACAACCAACTGTAGCTAATGATCCCTAATGTCCATACGTCTCTCGCATTGATGCATTTTCGAATACTGGTCTCAGCTCATCCGTATGCCTCAGCCCGCCAGTGTCTGCTTGCTATTCAAGATGCATGGAACCCATTCGCACACGCTTTGTACAACCGCTACCTTTTACAATCCAGACAGACTCTTCTAACCGTCCAACTTCGTCACCATACTCGACCCTACCGCTTAGAACTCGATCAGCATGACTTCTTTTTCCTGACTTTCCAGTCCCCGCGGAGGCTCGACCGGTGCGTCTGGGAAAACGGCTGCGGGGGCGTCGGGGAACATGTTGGCGGAATAAGCTTGAGGTAGCGGTGCCGAATAATGCTGATCTATGGGAGCCTGGGCCGGATGAGCGTGTTGTTGCTGCTGTGGCCAGTGGCCAGCCGACTGGTGGCTGCCCTGGTTCGTTTGCGGCGAGGTCGGCAGTGGGACCGACGCGGGTATGGGGGATGCATACGACTGGAGTCCGCTAAGGCTTTTGGCTGGGGAGACTGGGTGCGAAGAGTGGTCGATCGGGGGAGGGGCAGAAGCTTCCAGCGGCGCCGGGGTCTGCTGTGGCGCAGAAGGGTAGGACTGTGGTACGGAGGGGTAGGGATCCTGGGCATGGACAGGGGCAAAGGGTGCGGATGGAGGTTGCGTTGGCTCGGGTGCGTACCCTTGAGGTTCCGCAGTGTATTGGTGGTGGTTTTGGGGAGGGAGGTTGTACGACGGTTGCCGGATGGGGCCAGTAGGTTGAGCAGATAGAGACGGATGCCTTGCGGGACCATTCGGCTGCGGCTGTGACTGCCACTGTTGTGGTTGTTGTTGTTGCTGCTGGTGCTGATACGGAGCATTAGATGTTTCGCCGTAGTACGCCTGAGGAGGTTGATATCCGTGAGGAGGATACATCTGCGGCTGCGCCTGGGGGTTTGGCATGGAGGGGTACAATGAAGGCGCAGAAGCTTGCGCAGGCTGTGGTTGCTTTGGCTGTGGTTGAGCGGGTTGGTATCCGTAGCTCTGGTACCCGTACCCGTTCTGCGGAACCGGTGACGCGAATCGTTGCTGCTGTTGCTGTTGATACTGATTGTATCGGTAAAGATCCTGCTGGTACTGCTGCTGTTGTTGCTCCTGTAATTTCCGCGCGGCAAAGGCTTGCTGTCCATCGAGGATCTGCCCATACATTCCCACAGCCTGCGATAGCTTGTCTTGCATTTCCAGCAGCATTTCTAAAGCGAGCGATGAGCAGGTGCATGGCAGTTCAACGAGCGGAATACAACATACGCTGCTTTGTGCCTTTTTCTTCCGCATTCCTCTGCAGTTTCCCTCCAATAGCATACGCTTGCTCGTACAAGCCATGGACATGCGGGAACCGGCGGAGATCTCGTTCGCCATATGCAGCCATCTGATCCAGCGTCGACGAGAATGTCAATATCGTCTCGGCTTCCCTTGAATTCAGATCATAGGTCGGCAGAGGCTGATGGTGCGAGTGAGTAGGTACACATATGCGATATGTAGCAAAGCTCCACCAACCTTGAATTCGGGTTCCTCCAGACCTCTCGGGGCTGATGGACGTGCTTTCTCCATCTCCCGCAAAGAAGCTTCAATGGCCAACCTCATTTCCTCGTCATCGTCCTCTACTGCTGCTGCTGATTTCCTCGCAATCGGTGGTTCTGACGGCACGAAATTGCTTCCACCAGGTTGGGCTTCCGCCAGCGATAATTCTATCGCTCGTTGCAAATCCGCATCCAGATCATGCCTCGAACGCGGAGTCTTGGATGATGGCAAAGAGGGAGCGGGACTGAGAGGCACCAATCTCAGCAAGACTGAATTCGGTGTTAAACAAGCACATACCCTGTAGCCACCTTGCCGTTGCCCGACTTGACCCAACAACCGTCACAGACTCGAACTTCCTCCATGATGCCAAATCTCGGTATGGTCATTGTCTTCGATGAACAGGCTTGATCGAATACCAAACCGCAATTCCGGCAATGATGCTTCCGGTTAGTGAATGTGAATGCAGATCTGCAGCGCATACAGGCGTCGCTGTCGACCCATTGAGGAGCGGTCGTCGTAGTCAAGAGATGCGAGGGAATTGGTGCAGGAGGAGGAGGGAACACAATGCCTGTTCGAGTAAGCCAGTGTGAGCATCCGCCGTATAGATCAAAAAAGTAGCTCCTCACCGGACGACTTCATCTCTTCGTACACGTCAACGAAGAACGACAGTTCTTTCTTCGATTTGAAAGCAAGAGCCCATTGCTGGAACAGCTTCAACGTCATTTCCCGGACTTCAGCACCGGTGGTCTGCAATAAGATCGATCAGTGTCATGCTTTTTGAAGTCAGTCATTGATGAGGGGACTGACTGGTGATTTGATAGCAGCGGATATCTCATCTACAAACTCCTTGCTAGCGATCTCTGCCAGGAAATGATCGCCCCCATTCTTGATACAGGTATCGATCAACTACCATGGCAGTCAGACGTGTTTTGAAGGTTATCACACAAGACACGCACATTCAGGCCATACATCACCACCCTGCCGTTCTTGCTACTCACCCTCCTCTTAAGGCTCTGCATGGCAGGCTTAGGCAAGACTGCTTTCGATCTAATCATGTCCGCTATCTCAAGGGAGACCGAAATGTCTTCGGACTGCGGATAGGGCAGATTCAGAGGCGAAGTAGCTTTCTCTGTTGGGTAGGTTGAGCTGTCAGCAAGAGTTGAAGAAGTAGGGTAGATTTCGGGGCAGATAGCGCTGAGTCATGGACTTACCTACGAGCTCCTCATATTGAGGGTTCGTGGCAGGACCCCAGCCGAGCCAAGACATGATCGTGGGTTTAGGTCCTGTGTGGGTGTGAAGCTTGAACTGTCGACAATTCTCGCACAAAGGATGAACAGCCGAGAGCGATGACGCGAGGAAGCTGCAGAGTGCGCTGTCCCGGTGGACGGCTTCCTGACACTTCCACGATCGCTCCGGCAGGTGTTTGGACTCGAATGACTGTCCTGATTCGATGAATGGGCTGCCGTTCAGTGGATGTCGATGTGATGACTGGACACGATGAGCGATCCTGCTACGCTTAGAGGGGTTACAGCACTTACCGCCACCAAGGGTTCCCACGGTGGGATTGGGCGGCGTTTCGGGATTAAGGAGTCACTGGCGGCGGTGGTTGCACTCGTCGAGAGTGTTGCTCTCCTCTCCCTTCTCACTCATCCCAATCCATCTTCTACTTCCAGGAGTAGAGATAGGTCCGGGCAATCCTCTCACTAGATTGATCACTCCCCATCAAAAAACACCCTGCGCAGGGAAATCGACAGGAGCGACAAGAAGACGACCAAGAGGTCATCCTCCCACGAGCACCGCGCCTTCGATTCCATCCGTCTTGTTTTCGCATTTCCTTCATTTAGACACGGCACGCCACATTCCCAGCACTCCGAACGGCTCTTCAGCATTGAATTTCAACATACCCGTCGCCGTAGAAGAAAAGAATTGGTTATAGAATTGTTTGTGGGACAAGACGACTCGTATCGCCACCGCGGTTGTTCCCGATCTACAAATAAGCTCGCCTTGTCGAATCAATCAGCAGGTATCTGTGGAGAAGTGATCGAAAAAGCGAGGGCAGTCGACAGAAACGACTTTTGCACGCGTCGATAGAGGAAACAACGGCCCAGCATGACGGTCACATTTCCGTATTCGTCGGCGCCGGCGAGAGCGATCCGGGAGATCCAGTTTGGGGTCATGAGTCCAGAGGAGATTGTGAGTTATGAATACACTTGTGTCTGAAGTGGGGCCCGGATATGAGATCGGAATGGAGGAGGAGAAAAAGGGCGACCTGGGTGTAGAAGGACAGGACACAGAGGGGATCATCCCCCGGCAACCGACGGGGAGATGTCGCTGTCTGGTTAAACCGGCCATGACATCTCGGCTTATCACTGCCAAATGATTTGCTGACCCATATGTCATGTTTTAGAAAGCCTTCTCTGTGGCAAAGATCGAGCATCCCGAAGTCATGGATGAATCAGGTCAGAAGCAGAAAGTCGGAGGTTTGATGGATCCCAAGATGGGCAGTATGTTTTGTTTTCCTGCTTTCGAATGGTCAGTGTTGACTGTCTTGCAGCTATCGACCGCAATTTCAAATGTCAGACTTGTCAGGAAGGCATGGCGGAATGTCCTGGTCATTTTGGCCACATCGAGCTTGCCCGTCCAGTCTTTCATGCTGGATTCATCGTCAAGGTGAAAAAGATCCTGGAATGCATCTGTTTCAGTTGTGGCAAACTCAAGGTGGATGTGGTGAGTTTTGGATCTCTTTTGACGTTAAAAGGAGTATATCCTGACGAACAAAATAGGGAGATCCTCAAGTGGCCAATGTCGTTCGGCGCATCAAAGCTCAACATCGTCTGAAAGCTGTCTGGGGCTTGGCTCGTCCCAAGATGAAATGTGAAGCCGATACGTTGAATGACGACGAGGATGGCGATGCAACCGCGGAGGACGACTACAACCGAGAAGCAAAGGCTGGTCAACCCAAGGGTCACGGTGGATGTGGTTACGTCCAACCGCTGTGGAGGAAAGAAGGCTTGAAGTTGATCGGAGTGTGGAAGCACCAGGGCGAGAAGGGAGAAGAACCGGTGGAACCTGAGAAACGAGCCATCTCGCCCGGAGAGATCTACAACGTTTTGAAGAAAATTCAAGGCGATGATCTCCACATCATGGGACTGAATGCTGAATACGCCAGACCAGACTGGATGATTCTCACGGTCCTGCCTGTTCCTCCCGCCGCGGTTCGTCCGTCGATTTCAGTGGATGGCGGAGCTATGCGGTCGGAAGACGATCTGACCTACAAGCTGGGCGAAATCCTAAAAGCGTCCGCGACGGTCCGGAGGTTGGAAGCTGAGGGTGTGCCTCCTTCAGTGGTCAACGAGCACTTCGATCTGCTACAATTCCACGTCGCAACCTATATGGATAACGACATTGCTGGCATACCGCAAGCTCTGCAGAAGTCTGGACGACCCGTGAAAGCCATTCGAGCGCGACTGAAGGGGAAGGAAGGGCGATTGAGAGGAAATTTGATGGGAAAGCGAGTTGACTTTTCGGCTCGAACCGTCATTACTGGCGATCCCAACCTGCAGTTGGACCAAGTCGGTGTCCCCAAGTCCATCGCCATGACTTTAACGTATCCGGAACGAGGTGAGTATCCACCGCCCACACGTAAAATCGATTCTGATCCCTCCCGCAGTGACGCCTTACAACATCGTTTACTTACAAACACTGGTAAACAACGGTCCCGCTACCTACCCTGGTGCCCGGTACTATGTCAAGGATACGGGAGAGCGAGTCGATCTGAAATATCGAAAGACGAGTGAACCAATCTCTTTGCAGTTTGGTTGGATTGTCGAGAGGCATCTCAAGGATGGAGAGTCAGTTGTCCATCTTCGCCGAAGGAACACAACTGAACGTTCCCCAGTTATGTACTGTTCAACCGTCAACCGTCGTTGCACAAAATGTCGATGATGAGTCACCGAGTGAAGCTCATGAACTACTCGAGTGGGTATTATGCATACTGGCCAAGTTCTCCTTGGCTAACATCTTTTGTTTTACCATAGCCTTCCGTTTGAACCTTTCGGTGTATGTCTTGATCGGAAATTAGTGAGATCTTGCTAATCCAGCTTTTAGCACGTCTCCCTACAACGCCGATTTCGACGGAGACGAGATGAATTTGCAGTATGTCGCCAACGAGCACTGAGAAACGGTCTACTAACGAGCAATGCTCAGCGTTCCCCAAAGCGAGGAAACAAGAGCAGAGTTGAGCCAGATTGCTTGGGTCCCGAGACAGGTACATATCGTTGACTTGCACCGGTGATCGGTGTGCTCAACCTTCTGTCTTTCTCTCTAGATCATTTCGCCTCAGGCGAACAAACCTGTCATGGGTATCGTGCAAGACACGCTTTGCGGGGTGCGGAAATTCACTCTGCGGGATTGCTTTTGCGATTGGACGGCGGTTCAGAACATCCTACTTTGGCTGCCTGGGTGGGATGGGACGGTACCCCCTCCGGCCATTTTCAAGCCGAAACCGATGTGGACGGGGAAGCAACTGTTCTCGATGTGTATCCCCAAGGGAATCAATATCACTTACCGTAATAACGAGAAACCTTCGCCCATCGACGTGACGGATGAGAATGTCCTGATCGACAATGGGGAGATCATTCACGGAACGATCGTGAAAAACATGGCTGGTTCAGCAAACAACGGTTTGGTCCACGTTATCTTCCGAGAGTTGGGTCCTTCGACTACTCGAGACTTCTTCTCGGCGGCGCAGATGATGGTCAATTTTTGGCTGCTGCACAACGGTTTCTCTGTGGGTATCGGAGACACGATCGCAGATTCGGCGACGATGGCTGGCATCAACAATCGATTGGTACAGGCCAAAGAGGCGGTCCAAGGATTCATCAACGAAGCCGAAGCAAACAAGATGAAGCCCAAACCGGGAATGACGATTCGAGAGACGCTGGAAGCGGCCGTCTCGGGGGAGCTGAACAAGGCGCGAGATTGGGCCGGTAAGACGGCTCAAGACAATCTGAAGGCCGACAACAACGTCAAGCAAATGGTCGTGTCTGGATCCAAGGGATCCTTCATTAATATTTCGCAAATGTCGGGTTGCGTCGGTCAACAAATCGTCGAGGGAAAGCGAATCCCGTTTGGGTTCAAGAACCGGACGTTGCCGCATTTCTCAAAAGACGATTATGGACCCGAATCGAGGGGTTTCGTGGAGAATTCGTATCTCAGAGGATTGACGCCTCAGGAGTTCTTCTTCCACGCCATGGGAGGACGAGAAGGGTTGATCGATACCGCTGTCAAAACAGCCGAGACGGGTTACATCCAACGGCGTTTGGTGAAGGCTATGGAGGATTTGAAAGTCTGTTACGATGGGACAGTCAGGAATTCTGGTGGCGATATCCTTCAGTTCACCTATGGTGAGGATGGGATGGATGGTGCGGCCATGGAGAAGCAGGCGAGTAGTGGTTGTATTACACAACATAGCAGAATTTCCACTAACTTCGTCCTTCAGAGTCTGGATATCATCCGGTTGTCACATCGAGCTTTCGAGAGGCGCTATAAGATTGATGTCATTGGCGAAACTGGTGGCTTTTCGAAGGGAACGCTGCAAGCCGGAATCGACAAAACCTCGGTCTCGTTGCAGAACCTTCTCGATGAGGAATTCGATCAGCTGAAATACGATCGAGAGCTGCTCAGATCGGAAATATTCCCGGATGGATCACCAGCCAAACCCCTTCCTGTCAACCTTCAGCGTATCATCCAGAACTCTCAACAGATTTTCCACATCGACCATCGTGTACCCTCTGATCTGGATCCCGTGTACCTGGTCGAATCGAGGAGGGCGTTGTTGCAGAGGCTGGTAGTCGTCAGAGGAGATGACAAGATTTCGAAGGAGAACCAACGGAACGCGACTTTGCTTTTCAGCATCCTTCTTCGATCTCACTTGGCAACGAGGAGGATACTAGAGGAGTACCATCTGAATCGCGAAGCTTTCGACTGGGTCGTGGGAGAAATCGAGTTAATCTTCAACCGGGCTTTGGTAGATCCTGCGGAGATGGTCGGCACGCTGGCTGCTCAGTCGATCGGAGAACCGGCCACCCAGATGACATTGAACACCTTCCATTATGCTGGTGTTTCTTCGAAATCGGTGACCGGTGGTGTACCTCGTCTAAAGGAAATCATCAATGTGGCTGTCAACATCAGGACTCCTGCTTTGGCGGTCTACCTGGATCGAGAGTACAGTCGAACGGAACGAGATGCTCATACGATCATGCGGAAATTGACGCATACCCGTCTGAGGGATATCACCGCGTCGGTCGAGATCTTTTACGACCCCGAGCTGGATTCGACGGCTATCGAGGAGGACAAGGACTTCGTGGATGCGTTCTTCGCTATTCCCGACGAAGATATCCGCTTGGAATTGCATTCGCCTTGGTTGCTGAGGCTGGAGCTGGATCGAGCGAAAGTCTTGGAGGGAGGCTACGAGATGGCGGAAATCGTGAATGATATAGCGAACACCGTCGGAAAGGATGTCTTCGTCATCCACTCCGAGGACAATGCGGAGAAGTTGATTATTCGAGTCCGAGTGGTGGCAGAGAAAGAGGACGAAGAGTTGATTGGCGACGAGGACATGTTCCTGAAGCGAATCGAGGGAACGCTGCTGGATCAAGTGGAGCTCGGAGGAATCCCCCGTATCCAACGAGTCTTCATCTCCGAAGGCAAGAAGGTCGTCCTCACCCAACAAGGAGAATACGACCAGGAGAAGGAGTGGTATCTCGAGACAGACGGTATCAACCTGAAGGGCGTGCTTGCTGTCGACGGAGTGGACCCCGTGCGCACATACTCGAACAACACGTACGAGGTGTACGAGGTGCTCGGTATCGAGGCCGCACGAAATGCTTTGTTCAGAGAACTGAACGGTGTCATCGAGATGGGTGGATCTTACGTCAACTACCGACACATGGCTCTCCTTTGCGACTTGATGTGCAACAAGGGCCATCTCATGTCGATCACTCGACATGGTATCAATCGTACGGATGCCGGAGCGCTCTCAAGGTGTTCTTTCGAAGAGACGGTTGAAATCCTTCTCGAGGCGGCTGCGGTGGGCGACGTGGACGACTGTCGGGGCGTTGCCGAGAACGTCTTATTGGGCCAGATGGCGCCGATGGGAACGGGCGCCTTCGATGTCTCGCTCGACATGAACATGCTCAAGGACGTCATTGTTGACCACCGATTACCTGTGCAGAACATCTTAGCATTGGGCGGTCGTGGCGCCATGACACCTGGCGGAAACTTTACGCCGTACGACTCGTCGTCGCCTCAATGGTCTGGACAAGGAAACGTCGGAGCGGCTGCTTTCTCCCCAATGCAATCCGCCAATGACGATGCGGCCAACTTCGATTACATGAACTATGGTCAATCGCCAATGCACGGCGGCATGTCACCCGGTTACTCGCCGTCTTCTCCAGCGGGATACTCGCCCTCCTCCCCATTCAACGTTGCATCACCGGCGTATTCGCCCACCTCGCCCTTTGGTGCAGGGGCCGGAGCAGCTTCGCCTTGGGTATCAAGAGGCGGAAGCGGGGGCTACAACCCGACATCTCCAGCGTACTCTCCCTCTTCTCCCCAGTTCTCACCTGCCTCGCCATCCTTCTCACCGACATCCCCGACATACTCGCCAGCTTCGCCTGCGTTCGGCGGAGGTGGTGGAGCAGGTCATCGTGCATCGCCATACTCTCCAGCTTCTCCCGCATACTCCCCCACCTCGCCGTTGGCGGGTCTAACATCGCCGAGGTATTCACCGGCCAGTCCGGCGTTTTCTCCCACGAGTCCGCAGTACTCCCCGACGAGTCCTCAACCGTTCCAGGCTACCAGTCCACGCTACTCGTATGTTGTTGTCTCAACTGCAGGAATCCAGGTCGACTAACCGTACTACCCACAGCCCAACATCTCCTCAATTCTCCCCTACTTCCCCGACCTACTCGCCTGCATCTCCCGTCTACTCGCCCACCAGTCCCAGCTACTCTCCTGCGTCTCCCGCGTACAGGTAAGCTAGCTATTCATTGGTTGATGAGTGCGTAGACTGACCACCGCTTGTCAGTCCCGCTTCGCCCGCCTTCAGTCCCACTTCTCCAGTATACGGAGGAGCTCCTCAGAATGGAAACGGACAAGCTGGACCCGCTGCGCCTAACGGTCAAGCAGCGCGGAAACCAGGATGGGGCGGGGGAGGTGGATATTCCTCGTCTCCCAGCTGGAAGTGAGCGGTGGCACGAAAGACCAGTGTGTAGAACCGGCATGGGGGCTTCTAGCGAACATCGTCATAATTTCCTTTGTACTGCAAAATGCATCATCATCTACTTGGCTCCTGTCTTTCTCTCTTCCTCCTTCATCTTCTCTCTCTCTCTCGGCGCAAAGAATGCCTTGATACCTTCCGCTTTCTTCTTCTTTTTGGGATTCTTTGCGACAGGCGTTACGCTGCCATTTTGCAGATCTAGCGCAAAATGATAATCCGCATGCTCCTGTTTCTGATCTAACACAAACTTCGCGCGTTCTTCTCTATCTTGTATGTCTGGGGGCGCCGGGAACCTGTGATGGCATTTGGGACAGGTCCAGCTGGAGCCATTCTGCTGCTTGACAATCTCTACCTCGTCATCGTCGCCAATCTCGATGACGGGCGTAGTAGATCTTTCGGCCTTCCTGCTCGTCGACGTGGAAGACTCGCCGTTTTTCGCCAGGAAGGACTGCAGTACCGTAGGCGCTGGGGTTTTGCTCGTGTGCAAGGGGGGCAGCCTGGTCTTTGATGGTTGATTCGACATAGGAGGCGAAGTAGATCTCGATCGTTTTACACCTTGTTGTACAGCCGGAGCGGGACCTGACGCGAAGAACCCTTCGATGCCCTTCTGTCCGCCTTCCATTCGTTCCAGACCGGTGAATGAAAGCGCGATCTGGGGAGCGGTCTATGAGTGAGAGCTGTGACTCGCCAACTGGGTGTCGGCTCACATTATTCAGTCGCATGTTTCCTTTCTTCATGGGCTGCGTGGCGTCGTCCCACAGCTTCCTCGCATACTTGACGATGTAGTCGGTGGTGAGATTCTTTGTGAACGGGAACGGTATCTGGCGGGACCGTGATGGATCGATGCCTGTCCACGGTCTTAGTGGAGAGCCAACATAGAGAGCACCTCTGACTGACCTTGCCTATGACTCAGTACCAGTGTCTTTGGCCACAGGCCGGGCACCGCTTCGCGAGACTCTCTCAGACGAACATTCAGCTCTCCAGCTAGAACAGATAGCCAGTGATGCCCCTGTTCTGGGGAAGTAACATTTGGTCGAACGTTCTTTGACGCCAGCATCGATTTCGTGGCTAGCTTCTCCTTGACTTAGACACCGTGAGCTGATTGTATCAGAAACTGAAAGTCAGCTAACCTTCAGTATGATCAATCCCCTTCGAGAAACGTCAATCCTGAATGAATTCCTCCTGCTACCACGTCAACCTACTCGAAGAATGTTCCACACCCAGATACTCTCGTCCCCGAACCGCCTCTGCATCTCTTCAAGCGGTACAGATCTGGTGTGGATCGATTCCTTCAGCTTATAACCATGCAATCACCTGTCTTGAATGCTTACAGCATGTCTCCGACCGTCTTGGCCTCGTATTCGGTAGCCATTGCACTCCCCAATTTACCGCCCAAGAACCGGATCTATTGAAACCCATCAGCACATCTTTACAGTCGTAGCAGTGGCAGCCTACATCTGTGAATGCCATGCCATTCAAAAACGCAGGGATCGCAGAACTCCGCAAGATGGTCTGCTTGTTGGGTTTCTTCCAGGCGGAGCACAACTATTGGTTCAGCATATCGCATCAGCTCTGCCCGTTCCGCGGACAGCTCGGAGCTAGCTGACCTTGGCCATGGTCTTGTTGTGCGCAATCCCCTGAGCATACTTAGTCTCGACTCCCCTGCAGAAAGCAAGATGGTGACTTACGGCCGAACAAGTATAGTGCAGTCTCTTCCAAACTTCCTCTCTGATCTCGCCCATGATCTCTGCTCCTAGACACAGCATCCAGTCCTCCCACAACCATGGGATCTCTTCCTCCTCGTGTCCATCTTGCTCCTCCTCTTCGTCTCCCTTCCCCTCGCCGCGGATAGGAAACAAGTTTCCCGCCTTGCGCCAATCGATGGGCGGCGCAGGAGGCAGAGGCGAGTCCAGACCGTCCGGGGCATCCTCTGGTACTTTACCCAGATACGGATGCAGCTTCAACAGTCTCTCGATCGACAAGGGCGTCAGGTCAAGGAACGCTTCGTCGATTGATGCCTTTTCTGACGGTCGTGTCAACTAAGAGACGCGCAGCTGGAGGAAAAGAGTGACTAACCCACTTCGCCTCTCGGGACCATCTCCTTGAAGATAGCAAGGATCTTGAGACTCTCCCTCCGGTACGGATCCAAGCTGACCTACAGCGCCTTCCCGTCAGCATGCGCTATTCCCCACAAAAACCCAAGTAGACAACGACGTACCTTATGCGTCTTCAGATCCGCATCTTCCCAGTACCCGCTCTCCTCCTCTCCCTGGCGATACGTCGCGACGTGTATCAGCCTTAGTTGAGGACACAGCTTGACGGCCTCATCCAATTTCGTAAACCTGTTCATAGACGACATTTCGTCAGTACCACACACCAGGTCATCGTACGCTTGGTCGCTTGACTTACCGCCGGATACCGAACTTTCGCGCGGGATAGTTGACAGCGATGAGCCCCTCCCATTGCAGTACGGCAAGGGGAACGTCATCTGGTATACCCAGCCGGACCGCTTCGAACTCTGCACAACGAGCAATATGTTAGAATGAGGACTTTGTACAGCTGCCGTCTACCCACGAGCATAGGCCGCATCGATATCGCAGTGTGCGATCACTCTCAGAGGGTTACTACAAGAGCGTCAACACCGTCTCAGCGGCAAGATATAGAGTTGCGTACAACGGTGTGAGGGCCTGCGGACTGAGCAGATGGCTAGAGAGCAATTTAGCAATCCGGTCGTGGAGAAGCAACCACCCGTTTAGCTCACCGATAAGTCGCGATCGTTGGTCCCGGCTGTGATCTCTTCGATTGACCCGATAAGAAGGACATTTCTAACCTTGTGCCTCCCCCTACCGTCGGCGGGTGATGATGTGCTACGTCGCAGCCGGTGGGCAATAGCCAACAAGACATCGCATACAATGTGCGACTTTCTCGGTGAGGTTGAGTGGCAAATCTGGTCCCGCTGTTGTTGTCACATATCCCGACGATTTGGGTAGCAGGGTAGACTTCACGATCATAGTATAAGAGGAGAGCAGAGTAGCTGTAGACCTCGCAAATGATGGAAAGCAGTCACCGCGCCTCTTGTTACAAAGCCCATCGCCATCCCCAAGCCTTCTGATTGGCCCCTCCCTCCAGCACCTCCACTCTATCCTCTAGCTCCAAGTCCAACTCCAAGTCAAAGGCCACATCATCATCCTCTACTACGTCGGCACTTGGAGATCCATCCGATGTGCTGGTGAAAGCGGCCGTATTCCATTTCGACCTCGCCTGGAAGGGATGGGATCCCACTCGGAAGTCCCGGCCGTATTCGGGGGAACCTCGAGCGGAGAAGTCGTATCGTGGGTCTTCATCCTGTTCTTCTTCGTCTTCCAGCATGGCGTCTATTTCTTCTTGTAGTCCATGTATCCGGGGAGGCGGCATGGGAGGGGCACCGATCCCGTCCTCTTGCTCTTCTTGTAGCAGTTCCATGTCAAAGTCATCGTAGTGATCTTCTTCCAATCTTGACAGTTGACTAGCCCACGCGCGTACCTCTTGTTTGCGAAATCGATCTTGTAGTGACAGTGGAAAGAACTCGGCATAGTGACCGTCGTCTTTTTCTGCGGAATAAGTGTGAAGGAGCGGAGGCTGGGCCGGATCTTGATATGGGTGCCGTGATAGACTGCCAGGAAAGTCGTCTTGAAGGGGTCGATCCTCATCTTCGAAAGAGATAGCAAACTCTTGCGGCTCTTGCGGTTCGCCCTCCTCCGCCGAGTCCAGCCCATCCAGAAAGCACTCGTCGTCTCCCTGGTCACCCCCGTCGAGGCCGAATCGAGCACTGAAATCGATGTACTGCGTGTTTTGCGGATTATCGTGTAGCTGAGCAGGATGGACCTCGAAGGAAGTATCTCCCTCCTCTTCGTCCGAAAGGATGAGGTCGTTACTATCGTCATCAGAGAACGAGAGACCGATTTCCCCATCATCCTCTAGCCATGGCACTTCGCTGCAATCGGGTTCTTCAGGGATACCCAGTAGCTGAGGTTGGTATGTAGGAGTGGCAGCAGATTTCTGACCAAGACTTGAGGAACTCGGTCGGCTATGGCGGGCCGCGTCACGAGAGCCCTCGAATGAAAGATCGCGGACCGCTGGCGTTGCCGTCTTCTCCTTTTCAAGTCCCTCTCTGTTGACCACCTGTCAAAGTAGCGTCTGTACAGAACTTTGCCGTCTCTGGTTGAAACGCAATCTCACCTTGATCCTCCACCAAGCCTTGCCGGCTTTGCCCTTCCCTTTCCTCCCTTCGTACCACAGACCCTTACTGACATACCCCACGGCATCGCTCAATAATCGCTGCAGCTTTCTTTCTTCCCTCATCTCCGGTGGCGGGTCGAGGTCTAAACTCGCCATATAGTCTTCCAGATTCTTCAGGTGCGAGTCGGCCCTTTCTTCGGGGAGGACTACTTCTTTGTACTGGGGTTTCTTGACCGACTTGCGTTGACTTGAGGACGAAGAACCACTCGACTGGGATTGCGGTTGAGATTGTGACGACGACTGAGATTGACTCGAGCTACCGCTCTCGCTGGGCCCCAATCTTCGCCTCTTCCTTCTTGCGCGGTCTGTCTTGATCGTCGAAGGGATGTTCTGTTCCGGCAATTTGACGACAAAGTCTAGCTTCATCTTCAGGCTTTCTCGCCTAGTTTGACGGAAGTTCTGGATCTCGTTTTTGGCTTCTAAGTGCAGATTCGTGTTGTACTCCTTGGAGAGGGATATCATTTGGGCCATCGAGGCTATGAGATTCGGGTGGATATGGTACAAAGGCAGTCTCTATCATATCAACTCCATCAGTGACGAGCGGGCGGCAATCTAGGACAGACGTACAGAGACGAAGAGCGTGTCGAAGATCAGGGGAAACCGTCTTCGGAAGTAGCAAGTAAGACTGCAAGAGCGTGCATGTGGAACGGTTCCGTCTGGGTGACTCACCTGATCATTTGGTTTCGGATCAGCCTTGCCACTCCTCTTTCGATCTGATGTGCGATCCATCCAGGAAGTCCATTTTCTGGAAGAAGAGGCAGAGGTCGGATTTCGAACGCTTCTGAAACACCTCTACATCAGCCGCAGAAAACCAGCAGCAACCACATAGATCGACAGAGATAGCTCACCGTCGTCGGCCTCATCATCCTCCTCATCCCCGCCCTCATCTTCAGACAGTACGAGCTCTTCTTCTCCGTCGTTCACACCGGTATCCTCACCTGACTTGTCATCCAGCGGCTCTGAAAGGATAATGATATTATGCTTTGATCCATCCGCAGACTCTTGCTTGACTTCTGATTTGAAGCTGGGCGGTCTCGATTTCCTGCCGGGAATGTACCAATCTATCGATACTTCGAGACACTGGAGGAACGCCATAAGGTGACCGGGGGGGAGGAGGGGCGACATCATAGTTGTCCGACACACCGAGGCGGCGAGAGGTTCTAGGAAGAGACAGCGCTCAGAGGGATTATGTGCTGCTGCCGTGTGAGGGAGAGGCGACGTCTGGAGAGCCGCCGATAGCCTGGTAGGACGGGAGGTAGAGACGCAGGAAAGTCCCAGGACTTCTTGGTTCTGTGGTGGAGCAGTCAGCCGAGGTGGACGTGATCTGGTAATATGAGTGCCCACTCTTTCGATCGCCTCGAGCACCCTTTGGGACGTTCCATCATTGAAAGACTGCCAGCCTTTCCCGGCGTCTTGTCCACCTTCAGCGTAGATATTCTTGAGTTTGCCTTCGTTTACTTGATTGATCTTGAATTCTACCTTGCCGTTCACCGGGACAACAACATCGACCACTTCTTCGAGCCCTCTTCCGACGACGTATTCGGAGATCAATGGAATGGGGATGAGGAGATGCGGCGTGAGTTTGATTCTGAGCGAGGGCCGCTTGGGCCCCGTGGACCTTCTTGACGGCGAGATGGACAGCGTCGTGGAGGGCAAGATCAGTACGTGGTTTGGTGTGAGGGAAGGGTTCATCTGTGGGCCATATGCAGGCTGCAGATGCTGTACTAGGCCGTTGCTGCCATCTACAAATACGAGAATGATGGTGAGAGAGAGGTTGAGGATGTCAAAGTAAAGTCATTCGCGGTGATTTTCCTAATTGCTTCGCCCTTCCTATGTTACGTCATTTCACCTCCTTCAGGCAAATATCTATTTCATACCTGTTCCTTCTGTGTATTCGCTCTGCAGACCGACAACTCGACAGAGGTACTCAGCGCCTCCGGCAAAACTCCACGACTCACCCAGCATGCCTCCTCTTCGACGCTCGGCCAAGGCAGCGCTCCCGACTCTCCTTTCAATCACCAAGCTATTCCAACTCGTCCCCCAACTCTTCTCCAATACGGTTGCCTCGTCTCCTGGACTCATGAAAAGGGGAGGAGCATGGGGGACATCGGCCGTACAGATGCTGGCTGAAGCACCAGAGGGACCCGAAGATCCACCGGGTAGTCCGCAATTCATTTTCAAGCTCGTCATCAGTGCCGGTCTAGTTTTGGCAGGAGGTGTATTTGCTGGGTGAGTGAGCTCGATGTGTGCCCTAATCATAACCTTTACTCTTTTCTGATTTAGCTTGACCCTCGCCCTGATGGGCTCGGACGATCTGAACCTCCGAGTTCTTTCCGCTTCGTCCGCTGATCCGGCAGAGAAGAAATCCGCTGCGAAGGTGTTGCGACTATTGGATAGAGGACGACACTGGGTCCTGGTTGTCTTGCTACTGGGGAATGTCGTGCGTATCAAATCTTAGCGTGGAAACTACTAGGGCGAGACGTCCATGCTGACTCGCAGCAGATCGTCAACGAATCTCTACCGATCTTTCTCGACGATGTCCTCGGTGGTGGTGTTCGAGCTGTCATTGCGTCTACGACCATGATTGTCATTTTTGGTGAAATTATTCCTCAAGCCGTAAGCTCAAACCCGATCTTGAATAAGGTGCTGAACCCCTTCCCCAGGTCTGCGTTCGATATGGGCTGGCCATAGGGGGCGTCTGTGCCCCTATGGTACTATGTCTGATGATCCTCTTCGCACCCATTGCCTATCCCATCGCAAAGCTGCTAGACTACGTTCTCGGCAAAGATGAAGGTCACACGTCAATCGATCTACTATTTTGGAGTTTTGATGCACGAAGCTGACTGTGTTCACAAACAGGTACAAGAAGGCAGAGTTGAAAAGCTTTTTACAATTTCATCGGGAAGGAGAAGAACCGCTTCGGGATGATGAGGTGAATTAACCTAGCTTCTTCTTCAAGCTAGTCCAGTGGTCCGGATCGCTGACGGAGAGGAAATGGTAGATCGTCATCTTGAACGGTGTACTGTCCCTGAACGACCGTCATGCTAAGGACATCATGACCCCCATCAAGGACTGTCTCACCATTCCCGCCGACAAGGTTCTAGACCACGAAGCGATCGACCACATCCTTTTGTCTGGGTTCTCGAGAATTCCCGTATACGAACCAGGGCAAAAGGACAACTTCATCGGCATGCTACTGGTCAAACGCGTATGATTTAGCTTCCTTTTTTCCTCGACGGAATGGCTCAAGCTGACACCAACCAACGAATCAGTTGATCACGTACAACCCGGAAGACAACTGGCCTGTGTCCAAGTTCTCGCTGCTACCTCTGCCTGAAGCGAGGCCGAACATCAATTGCTTCCAAGCTCTGGACTACTTCCAAACAGGCCGAGCGCATTTGTTGCTCATCTCCGAAACGCCAGGCCAGAAGGGCGGTGCAATCGGTATCGTATCATGTGAGCTTGGGTGACTGTATCCTTTACGGTCGTCGTTGACGCTATCTCTCGCAGTGGAAGACCTGATCGAGGAGTAAGTCGCTGGTGGTGTTTGAAGCTCGAAGGTGCACGGAAGCTGAAGAAGTCTGCTCTGTGTAGGATTATAGGGGAAGAGATCGTAAGTTTCCTCTATCGTTTTGCCAGCTGTACTGACTCAGATCCAGGTCGACGAGACCGATAGATACCAAGACAACCACTCCAAGAAGGCTGCCAAGCGTTCTGGGACGGCTGCCGTCATGCGTAGGTAATCTTTTGGCTAAGAACCGGCTAGGCTCTAATGTCTCCCCTGCAGGAGGTATCATTGAACGACAAAAGGTTGTGAATGCTTTCAGTCGACGTCCTTCTGTGAGCCCTTTCCCTATTTTCGATCATCAGACTCGACGAAGACTAAACGGCACCTCCAGTTCCGACCGGCTACGCCCCAATCCGGACTCCCCCCTCCGAACGGAACAAACGATGGTCTCCTCATCCAGATCGACAACGGGCACATCGTCGCCGAAGCGGTAGGGCTGCCGGCGCATGGGGAAGGGAACGGAGAGGAGCACGGGCAAGGGAACGGGAACGGGAATGGGAACGAGCTGGCCCTGACCTTGACGCGGACCCACTCAAATCCAAGCAAGGGAGAAACGGCGATGAAGGATATCTCGGAGGAACCCAACATGAAGGATATTTCAGAAGAGGGCGACCTGTTGGGTTAGTCGAATCACCGATCGATCCTATCCGAAAATACTATGAATTAGCTTAGTCCATGCTGCAGTCCATATTGATCACGACGCGATGACTTTTGCGACGCACCGTGATTTCGAGGACGCATGCAAGAGGTTGGTAGGCAAGTATGCGGGCTCGGACGGAGCGAGGGGATTAGGACCAGAGAGGACGAACGCGGGCTGGACGTGGAAAGAGCACCCTGTGAGCTTTTTGGTAGAGTGGCTGGTGAGAGAAGAGTTGACGAGAAACAGGATGCTATCGGACATGGGTACTTGACACGGACGAGCACGCGACCAGGGAACGCCGGCTCTAGTGATAGCGACGGGACCGAGGAAGAAGAGATGGAAGAAGACGATGTGGCCGTCGTTGGTCCCGGCAGAAAAGACGGGTCGATAAAGGTGGAGCACGATATCGTGTATTCCAGGACGTACCACATCCCGATGCTGTGTCTGCGAGCCTTTGACTCGTGTTAGTCTCTCTCCCTTCACTGAAAATCTTCTCCTGATCCTATTCTCCTTCCAGCCGGCGCACCGCTCGCCCTTTCCGCCCTCTTGTCCACCGGTATCCTCCGCGCCTCGCAACTCCCTTCCTCCGCCTCCGACCGGCCCGACGCCCTGATGCTCGACGCCCAATCCCCCTTCCCGCTGATTCAGCAATGCGAGCACCCCGAAACAGGCGATATCGTCTGGTCGATCCATCCCTGCCAAGTCGGGCTCGCCGTCGACGAGATCCTGATTGCTGAACCCGACGCGGCGGGAAGCGAAGCCAAAGGGGTAAGGTGGTTGGAAAGCTGGTTGATGCTAAGTAACTCGATCGTGGATCTCGAGCTAGATGGATAGCGATGCATATTAAGCTAAGAAAACAGAGAAGATCACAACCTGTCGCAATGCGTCAGCTTTGTTGCTTGCTTCGCCGATACCAAAGCTCACCCTATAGATCTCATTATAGCATAACCGACGGTAACAATGACCTATCATACCATCAGTCTCTACACCTCTCCAAAGTGCAGCCCTGAACTCTGCAAGACGGCTCACAAAGGTGGCGAGAATCGAAGCCGGCACACCGTTCTTCAGGAAATCCGATGCCTCGATGAATCGCTGACCCAGTTTGTTCTCCTGCGTGATTCTGAATAGACATGAAGGGTTTCAGCACTGGATCCGCTGTGGGTAGAGAGCGGGCACTCACGCAGTCATATTTGGGAATCCTGATACCGGCAAACCCATCCCAGCGGAACAGATCAGAGCGGTGGCCTGATGGTCTAGTCAACACCGAATCCACACAAAAATGGAATGAATACTTACCATGATGAGCAATTTCGGATGAGGCTCGTCCAGCGAGTCCCCAATACGGGTCGCGATAGGGACCAGCAGCACGGCTGCTATCGTGTGCGAGATACTGCATTGGCGCAATCAACAGTCAGCCCAGCCCGGCAACGAGTAACAGAAGACAGATCAACGCACAATGTCGCAATGACGAGAGCAATGCACGAAAATACAATCAGGATGCTGTATAGGCCGAGTCCATCCACGAGACGCTCCAATACGGCGTCCAAGTCGTCCAGGAGTCCCGAGGACAGCACCGCTTTTCCAAGCGCGATGCCTCCCATGGCCAGAAAGACGATGGACCAGTGGAACGCATGGAAGTCCTCCTGATGGTTGCCATTCACCCCGTCAGAACCAATTCGCGTCAAGTCATACTTATCTTGACCCACCTTGGACAGGATCCCGGTTCCAAAGAACGCGATCAACGGAATCAACGCGATGATTCCCATATCACCCACCCACTCCTCCATTGATTTCTCGGCACACCACAAAGCGATCGTGAGAACCGTGACAAACAGGACGTAGTAATGCGTCTTGCTGAGGGAATCCGTGTTCTTCCTCATTTTCGGAATCGACAGCTCGGGTTCCCACTTGTAGCCTAGATGGAGGAACGCCCAGATCATAAAGACGGATAGACCCGAAACGGGGATCGAGATAGCAAACCATTGTAGCCACGAGAGAGGCGGGTCCATCGAGCCGAGCGCGATGAGGTTCTGGGGGGAGGAAATGGGCGACGCTTGACCGCCGATGTTGGACGCAAGGGCGATAGCGATCTGACTCGATGTCAGCTGGTACGCCAGTGCGCCAGAAGGGGGACTCACGATAAGGCATCTTGAAAAGACAGATTTGGGATGCAGTTCATCGGTGATGGGCTAATGCCTATGTGAGCTTTACGTTCATCTCCGAATAGCGAGTGCGATCGAACCCACCTTGATCAAAGCGTAACACAGGGTCGGGGCGGCGACGTTACTAATCCACATACTGGCAAAAGTAGCGACAAACATCAAGACCAACAGAACGACACTGGGTCGAGTCCCGGCCGCGTTGAGGATCCGAGTAGCCGTCATGACGTCCAACCTAGTCTTGGAAAGGACCGCTGCAATGGTAAATCCACCGATGAGCAGCATGATGGTGGGCGAAAACATTTGGGAAAAGATGAACCTGTGGGAGAGTCAACAAGGCTGCACAAGACCCCGGGGAAGAGAGAACGTGCTTGGTAGATTCAGCCGCACTGAGCCGTCGATCCTCCTCATCCGAGGAACGGAGGACTCGAAGAAAGACCACCAAGAGCGGCACGGCGAGCGAGGTGACGAAGAGGGGTATCGCCTAGTATTGGTGTTGGATCATCGTCGGCACGAAGCAATAGATTGAAGCATACCTCGGTAGCCCACAGGATGGTGCAAAACACCAGCATTGCCAAGCAATTGCTTTCCTCGACTCGGTCAAACGGCTGGACCCGCACAATGACCAATAGGACCGCCACGGCGAACGCGAAGATACAACCCTTGGCGGTGATCCACTTTGGGGGCTTGACACTTCCAAACCGCGTCTTGATGATGGTCTTGTCCGGCTCGTAGATGGATACGTATTGATCGGGCTCGACGCTCCTAAACAATCCTTGGGATCGGTTGTGGCCAGTGACCATCTGCGACCAAACGGTCTCTCGGTCCACGACGACCTTTTCCCGCAGCTGCGCTCGAAGCTGTTCTTTGGCCAGATCTTCATCGCCTGACGTGGCGACTCGGCGGTAGAGGAACAGGATGCGCGCGAGCAGGTGATCGAGGTCCTCTTTGGTGGACGATAGCCATGGGTACGAGGTCTGGACGGATTCTTCGATGTAGCGCTTCTTGAGCTGCGGACGACGAGAGGTCAGTCGAGGTGTTCGTGGAAGGGGAAAAGTCCAGAATGACTGACCTTGGAGTTGGTGTTTTTGTCGTACCTAGCAAGAAAAGACTTAGCTCTGTCAAGGGTGATCTTGTCGGTCGACTCACTTTTTCAAGATCTTTTCAAATGCCGTGGTATTCAGGTCGACGTATTGCTTCAGCGCGTACGCTTCCAGCCAGATCGCGCTAATGCGCTTCTTGAACCCGATCCTCATGACGGTCCCGTAATCCCCATTGGCACTCCAGATGAAGACTGCCTTTTTCACCTCGATATTCCTGTTCTCTTCGTCCGTTTCCGTCGCCGAGATCGCCCACGAGGGCACCGTTGTCGGGTCCATCTGCACGAGCCCGAGGGCATGGAGTCGTCGGCTCTTGGGCCATGTCCCGTAGTTGGACGAGGTGGACGAGAACGAGGTCCGTCGATCGTGGTTCATGTCGTCCGAGGAGTCGAGGTCGGACGATCGGCGCGGTCGCTTGGGACCAGGATCTCTGCCTCGCGTGGGCGAGACGGGGGCTTCGTCGAACGGGAAGCCAGACGAGATAGATCCGGTGGGTTTGGCGGTCTTGGGGATTCCCTGAGAGGAGCGACTCCGCGCCTTGCGGAGAGACGGAATGGACGCCTCCATGATGTCGGCTTCGTGGGTGTTGGTCACGGCGTTCCGCTTCCGTCCAAAGCGCGGCGTGAACTTGGAAAACAGATTCGACGGTCTCCGTGTGTTGGTGGAGAGCGCGGGCGACAGGAGCTGCGAGTTGAGCAGCGCATCGTCTTCGCCTTCGCCGCCTTCCCCCTCTGCTAACTCCTCGTCCTCTTCGCGAATCGTGTCGTCCTCGAGATCCCGTTCTTCCAGCCCTTCGACCTCGTCTTCCAGCAGCGCAAAGCTCCGACGCAGTTCCTCCTCCTTGGACCGATAAAACTCGACGACCTTTTCCCGCTCCCTATCCAATGCTTGACGGAACTCGTCTGGGGAGGCAAACTTGCCGCCGTGAGACGCGTTGTGGGTGGGCAACAGCGAGGACGATTCCAGTTGTTGATGCGTAGACAGGTACTCCGGGTCGAGGGGGACGGACGGAAACAGTTTTTTCAGTCCTCCGTAACTACAACCCCCACCATCATCAGCGGTCCGCTTTGAATGTAGAGATAGATACTCACTCGACATAATGGTTCCACCACTCGACATTGCTATTCAGCTCCAGTAACGTCCTATGAGATCACTCGTCAATGCTGGTTCCCATCTCGTTCGGACAGCTCCGACTTGCCCAAACTTCATCTTGATACCCCTTTCAGGTAAAGCACTTGCACTCCGCCAGGTCCAGTTCGCTTGCTCTTCAAGCTGGTTCCCTGTCGATGCACGCTCGAGCAACGGAAGGAGCGCGAATGACTCCTCTTTATCGAGCTGTGAAGGGTTCTTTGCAGCGTGGACCAGTCCCGAAGAAAGCTTGGTGAGGAGCGAAGAAACGTGCGTGATGAATCCGGTTTCTTGGGATCACCGCTGAAGAGCAAGTGTGCAAGGTACGAGAGCACGTCGTGGATGTCGAGTTGGACCCGGATGACAGCTGAGTGAGTGTGAAGATGAACCGACCCGTGAATTAGATACAGGCAAGGGAATTAATTGCATGCACCCTGAGCACGGAAACACCAGGTGGCATTTCGCCAACCAACATGATTCTGGAACCTGGCTGTCCGCTCGCTCATCGCTACATGTCTGCATCCAGTTCTTCGGGGAGGCCCCCATACACGTCTCGTGACTACATTTGAGGCCTACAAACCGTACCTCTCGTTCAGAGACTTGGCCATCTCGACAACGGTCGCCTCGAGGTCCTTGTACTGAACGCCAAGCACCTTGGTAGCCTTGGCTCCCACAAAGACGGGCATGTCCTTGACAATCTCGGCGTGCGTACCGGGATTGCCGACTGGGATGTTCTTGAGGTCTTTGAAATGCTTGTGCAGGATCTAATTCGGTGTAGGTCAGAAGCCGTGATGAGACGCACACGAGAACGAATCTCGACTTACGTCGCAATAATCCTGCCCGGCGAAGGCGCCGTTCCCAGTGATGAATCGCTCTCCTCCGGCTTCAGGTACGACGAGAGCTTTCACGTGGGCCATGGCGACTGCACGAGCCGTGTGTCAGTTGGATTACGAGAGAGTCCGACAGGGTACACACCGTCCTTGACGTTGACAAAGTTCCCTAGGAGGGCGGGAAGATCCGACTCTTTCTTCTGACCAGCCGCCCACGAGTAGAAGCCAGCTGTCGGCGGACGCTCATTAATTGTGCTTCTAGCTTTCGCGATCCAAGGCGTCCTCACCGACGGAAGTGTTGAGATTTTCGGGCTTCTCACACTGGTGGATAACTTCTCCAAGAACCTGAAGGAATTGTCAGTCGTTTGCGACAAGCTCGGTGATATAGCAGCTTACGAGAGGAGGGCAGATGGAGGCAGCATCCCACGAAGGTTTCTCCGTCTCGATGAATTCTACCGAGACGAGGCTCAGCAAGTCCTTCCGGTGTAAAGCTGTCATCGGGCAACTCACTCCACAACGACTGCTCGGCTAGCGTCTTGGAGGCCCGGTACGAGGCACTGCCCGGAGTATCCTTACCGCCCTCCTTGACCTGTCGAATCGAGTCCTCGTTCCAGTCTGCCTCGGTGTATCTAAAATCGTACAACGGTTACCCATTCTGCCCACGATCGACCATTAACCTGGACATACTGTTTAGCTTTCACGTTGGCGTTCTTCTGCTCGGACATGACCGAAGCCACAGATGAAGTAATGACAATTCGCTTGATGCCGGGACTTGGAGGAGTTTAGCAAGTATTCCGGTGCCATGGAGGTGAGATGGGTACTCACGCATTCTTCTGGATAGATTTCAAGATCCCCTCGGTACCCTTGGTAGCGGGTCCGATGAGTTCCTGGGGATCCTTGACATCCGTCACGTAGAACGGAGACGCAAGGTGCGCAACAGCATCGACGCCCTTGACAGCTTCATCAAACACCCCGTCCTACAATTATGTCATCAGCTCCAGGCCCGCAAACAGCGAGGCATGGCGAGGCATACGGTAGTGATGTCCTCGGCGATCACGTAGGTGAAATCTCCCTCGCCCTTAAACAGGTCTTCCAAGTACTTCCCCTTAGCATCGGATCTGACCGTTCCTCGAACTCGGTAGCCCTCTTTGAGGAACTCTCTAACGGTGTGACTGTGATGGAGAAGGTCAGATAAAATCAGGGCCACCTCACGTCACAGCCCACATACGAGGCGATGAAACCCGAGGCTCCAGTCACGAGGACAAGGTCTCCTTTAGTGATAGTAGGCATATTGGCGTGTTTATGGAAAACGAAGATGAGCAGTTACGGTCCATGACGCCTCATTTATAGCCACCGGATATCTCCTCCACCTCCACTCCCCCTGCGCCACTTCGCCTTCACTCCGTCATCCGATGCGCCGTAAGGCGGCACCGGGCCGGCTTTTGCTTTGGATTGCAGTACTCGCGTGGTGAACAATCGCAACGGCAAGGGCGCGTGCTGTTAAATCATTGGTCATCGAAGACTGGTCTCTGCTCAGGCGACCAGCACGCATAATCTACCATATCCATCGGTCAGTATTCCCAGAGATAAATCCCGAGAGCGATCTGCCTCTCCGAGTGCTCTTTGCCGAATCGCGGACCAGTCCTGGCGGGATCCGACTTCAGATTCCATCCCTCCTGCGCGCCCTGGCTTTCATGGATCCACAGCGCATCCATAGCATCATTGAGGGCAGGTGGCATGAGCGAGTTGTTTGACGGTATCTGCCTCGAGGCTAATTGCTACCGGCACAAGGCGCTTCGGAGAATTCCTGCCAACGAATTCCAGATGGCGAGATTGCGTGACGAGCTTTTTCCGACGCTGCCTTGTAATCATGGTGAAATCCACAATAACGGACGGAACCCATACCCTCATCCCCCCTCTCCGCCTCTCCCTATCTTCATCCCATCGCCATGGCCACCAACATCACTTTCCACGAAGGTACGCACATAGCCCCATGAAATTTCCTCATGGCGAACTAATCCTCCTCCCTTCCCAGGCGCCGTTTCGCAGTCTGAACGAGCTGGTTTCTGCGGCCAACAGGGCGCGACCATCTGGCTCACTGGACTCTCTGCTTCAGGCAAGGTGGATCTTTCCCCCTCCAACAGCTTGAAAACCACAGCTCATCCTGCTCTCCAGTCCACGATAGCAACTGCGCTCGAGCAACACCTCCTCCACCGAAAACTGCACGCGTTCCGTCTCGACGGCGATAATGTTCGTTTCGGGCTCAACAAGGATCTCGGATTCGACCAAGCCTCCCGGGTGGAGAACGTGAGTGAAAGGATTCTTGTTCCGTGGGAACAACCTCGACTCGTTTTCTGTTTTCCCGACTCCTCTCCTCGTCGTCGTCTTCAACCTTTTCCACCACGCATCTTGCCGGCATTATCAATTTGTTTGTGTCGTCCGCCTTTCGTCGCTTGTCCCTTATCCGTCCTCAGACTCCCCACTTCCCGCCGCCTGCCATTTCGTCTTCCCCGCCTGCCATTTCGTCTTCCCCGTGTCTTCCCCACAACCCTGTCCCCTCTTTCCCCAAAACGCTCCCCTACCCATCCTCTTCCTGGTCTCTCGCTAACCCAATCCCAGATCCGTCGTATCGGCGAAGTGTCCCTCCTCTTTTCCCAATCCTGCACGCTCTCCATCACCGCCTTCATCTCGCCCTACATCTCTGACCGAGAGCTCGCCCGGTCCCTGCACGAGAGCGCAAAGACCCCTATCCCCTTTATCGAAGTCTTTGTCGATGCCCCGCTCGCCGTCGTCGAGGCGCGCGACCCCAAGGGACTGTACAAGAAGGCCCGTGCGGGAGAGATCAAAGGTCGGTTGATATTGCGGGTCGTGGGCTCTCGAGCGAAGTACAAGGCTGACCTTTGTTCACGACAGACTTCACCGGAGTCTCTGCGCCGTATGAAGCGCCCACCAGCCCAGAGATCCATATCCGCACCGATCAGGTCGACGTCGCCGGCGCCGTCAAGCAGATCACGGAGTACCTCGAGGCCAAGGGCTTGCTCTCTGCTTAGATACCATAGATGCATACATTTTGTTCCAGACTCATCTTCTATGCGACATCGATGCACCCGGCTCACTTCAAACCCAGGACGCCTACCGTCCCAATGAGCTTCATCAGCCCCTCGATCTCTACCTTCACCTCCTTCTCCCCTGCGAGACCTCCGACCATATCGAGCGCTTTGCCCATCCCCTCCAGACACTCGTTCTCCTCCTCCTGCTCTTCGAAAAACATCTCGCGGTCGCTCTCGTCCATGTACGGGCCTTGGGACTCGCGGTCCTCGCGCCGAGACTGCAGGTCGACCAGATGCGCCTTGGTCGTCTTCAGTAACTGGGTCGTCAATTTCGGTGGAAGCGAAAGCGAGATCACATGAAGCGAGTCGGTGAACGATTGGTACCTGGTACAAAGGACAATGAGTCGACGATCAAGGGAGGAGTAGAGGCTGCGGATGAAAACCATAAACATACAACAGGCGAAGGAACCCGAAATCGACCTCCTTCGTCATGGCCTTGACCAGTGTGGAAAACACTTGTTCCAGCTGACCGTTATCGTCGTTCCAGCTCTGCGCTTCTTTGGCGACTTGCAGCAGTCCAGGAACAAGGCTGAACGCCGCATTAACTGAATGACCTTGATTTCGGATGCCAACAAGTAACTGACAATGCCGCTGCCTATAATATCGATTGGGTCAGCCTACTACCCCTCGAACCGAAGATTGGGACTCACCTCTCTGACCTGCTCGGAATGATTAAACGTCAGAGCCTCCAAGCTCAGCCTCATTGCCTCCATCAGGTACGGCTCAAAGCTCGCCCTCATTTGGTACGCATAAATGGTCAGCTGCTCAAACGCCAGCTCCTTCTCCTCCATCTCTGCCGTGTTGGTCGCATCCATTCTAGATTCGTCTTCATCGTCGTTGGCCGAAAATTCACCTGAATCATCTTAGTATTCCGTGATCAGCTACCCGCTCTATATGACACTCACGAAGCGGTGACCGTGACGGTGAATAAGCGGCAGCGATCAAGAGCGGGGGTACCACGTATCGCAGGAAGGGCTCGAAGTCTGTTCCCAGGACTTGACAGATGTTTGACCATGCTAGTGGGTTGCCGTTCCGTCAGACTGTGCTATCGGCCAGTAAACAGGCCACTTACATTCAATCAGATAGCTGCTCCTTGGATCATCGGGTGATGTCACTTGGTTCTGGATAGCAATCAGTACCTGGGCCAGCTTGACCGAGTCGACCGCAAAAGTCTATGCTGAATCTCTTAGTCGATCACCATATCATGCTCGCTCGACTGACAGCTTTTCCCACGGACAGACCTGATCACATCGATCAGCTAACTTCAGTCGCTTTCATAGACGGAGAAGCTGACCGAGTAAGCTCGCGCACTGCGCCGTCCGCCCGACGATCTTTCGGTGAATCTCTTCTTTCGAGGTTGTCAATATCCTCATCAAAAGATCCATTATCTCTCCTAGGGTCGCTCATCAATTTCCTAATATATCCCAAGATGCGAGTCAAACTTACGATAGAACGGCTTAAAGCCTTCTCCGGCTGTAGTGGCGATATTGGCTAAACACGCTGTATGAGTGCGTGCGGTCTGGAAGGAAAGAGGCACATTACCGATGGTCAAAACGATTTGTTCTTGAACATACAGCGGCCCGTCATTGAAGGCCCCCAGCAGGCTGGCAATCACCTCCTTGATATAAGGAGAGAACGATTCGTAAGGACAGTTTTGGAAGAAGTTTGTCAAGCAGGCTGCGGCATGCGCTCTGACCCTTGCAGTCGGGTCTGCTAGGAGGCCGATGGTAATTTCGAGAGTTTCCTTTGGATAGTCCGCCTGAACCATTCCCTGTACACTGGTTCAGATGGCGCGACTCGACAAGGATAGACTCTCACTTCGAGATCTGTACACAGCTGTCCAATGCACTGGAGGAAGGCGTACCGCACCCTTGGATGCGGGTCTTTAGCTGATCCAGAAACGAGTCTGGTGAGACGTATCAGTTAGTTTAAAATCCGTAGCATGACCAATACTCACGTAAGGACGCTCCTCAGGCGGGCTTTCAGTAGCTAGTTGGAGATCTTAGCGATGGCTTTAGACCGAGCCTGCAGTAAACTCACAGTTAGGCTGCCTTCCGCTATACTGGCGATTGCGACAAGCGCAGTATATCGTCCTCTCCAGTCCGCTTGCTGAAGCAACGCCTGGACATGCTCTGATAGAGAGGGAAGGATGGCTTCGCCACCTGAGGTCGACTTCAGCTCCTCCATGTACTCTCGGGACAGAGATGCGAGCAGCTTACCAAGGGACATTGCTAGTCGATCAAGAGCTTCTTCCGGCAGCGCAGGATACGATTCGTCTTCTTCGTCCAGCTAACCGCAGACTCAACGACAATTCTTGGGTGTCGCACAGAACTTACATCCGTCTCTTCCAGCCAGTCTTTGCAGTCTTCTCCCTCGTCTGCGAAGCCGACGATCAATCTCGCCAGGAGTAGTCCCACGAACTCCCTTCCGACTCTCCCCTCGTTCCAAGCACCAATCTGGGGCGCCCTGAGTTCCGCCAGGGAAAGGATGATTTCGGTCGACGGATTTGCGATCTCCTCCCAGGTAGCGGAGTCCAATGTGGACGGCAGATAGGGCGAGAAGTTGTGCGGGATGAGGGATTTTGCGGGAGGAGAGAGGATAGAAAGTAGATACGGGAGAATGTCGGATAGCGCTGAGAGGAAAAGGTTCGGATGAAGAGAGGCGAGGTCTGCCATGGGGAGGAGGGCATGAGAGAGGAGCGAGGCGGGTAATCGAGGGAACGACTGTCACATAGGGTAAGCCAAGACTCGCTGAGACGGAATATGTAGCGGTACTGTAACCTACATTGAAAGCGCCTAAAACCAACTTGGCACCGATGACTTCTCTTTCCTGTCCAGTGACGCCTTGCAGCAGTATACTTCGCAGAGCTTTGATGGCTTCTACACGCACATCGACGCTGGGGTCGTTGATCCCATTCAGAATGATCGATGCTAGCTGCTCAATGGGAATTGGATCCCTCAAGCTATCAATGAGAAGCGTGGGACAGGTATCCAACAGTTGGAAGGGCGTAAAGCGGTGGAAGGGATGAGGGGAGCCCGTGAGTTTGAACAGCAGTGGTGGAAGTGGAGTGCATGGTCCTACTCAAGTATTTAATTCTGGTGCGCTGACGGAAGGCAAGACATGGCGTACGTTGACGAAGGGCAGACTCCTGAGCCCAGCCTGCTGCACAACTCCCTAGACCCTTTCGCATCCTAACGTCCATCTCGTCCGCCAGTCCCGCGCACAGCACCTTTTCTATACGAGACCGCATGGTCTCCCGCACGGTGTCGAACGGCGCCGTGGGGATTGGTGTGGATTCATTGAGAAAGAGTCCAGGGAGTTCTCGGAAAGCCAGCCGTTTGAGTAGAATAAGAGAGAGAAGACGATGCTAGAAGGCGGCGAGATGAGCTGAAACGCAAAAGAGGAAGTAGTGGAGTAGCTCACGTCCAGCTGGAACCCGCCTACGCCCTGCGCCCCTATCTGGGCGAGAAGTAGGAGTATCTCTCCCGTGTACTGCGTAAGAAGGGTCTGCAGACGCATTTCGGCCCTTGGAGCGATAAGTCAGTACGATACGAATCACCTCGTTTAACTTACTCCCTCCTCGGACCATCGGCTGGACCCATCAAAGCCTCGAGGATGATGCCCACATCACCTAGCAAGTGCTCGGTGGACATGATCAGTCGAGTTGCTAGCTTTCTTCCACGGTGCAGAGGCGAAAACGAATTCGCCCTCTTTCAACGTATACCCGCTGAGCTGATCTTGATTCGATGATAGCAACGAGCTGCTGGTGGCCAAAAGATGGAATGCTCAGTGCACCTCCTCCCGTGCCTCGATTAAAACCACGTGATATCGTTCGCGTCAACCAACTTTTGTCAAGGCCGGCTATTCACCATTCTAACACGCAAGATGCCTTCCTTAGGTCCATCAATTCTCTTCGCCGCAGGCCTCACCCTCGGAGTCGGTGCTGGTGTACTGTATCCTCGAAAAACAAAGCCAGAGGCAGTCTTCCCGCCACCTCCAAGTACTGGCGGCAAAGTCGAGAGCAAGAGCCTGATTGCGACGCCCTCTGGCGGTGTGGTCTTACAAGGAGGATTTCCAGGTAAACGCCTGACGCCTATACCAGCCTGGGATATAGATCTGATGCTGGCACCAAGGCCCGACACCCGACATCCTCAAGCGTACGGCGTATACTGCTGCATATGACCGACGTTTGCGACATCCATCATGGGTGAGTAGGCAGTGCTCGCTCGAGCAATCGCTGACGCCGGTTCAGACGGCCGAACACCTCACCGCCGCTTCGCTCGCACGTACACCCACACCTACCTCGACGACTCCACCGGTCCCGCTAGAAGCTGCGAGAGCAGCGGACACCTCGGCTCAGCCCATCTCGACCAAGGGAGACAGAAGTAAGAGCACCTTTATGGAGGACGATACGATACCCGAAATGTTTCGAGCGAGGCTAGCGGATTGTGAGCTACATTCATAGGAGGAGGAGAAGTCAGCTCAATCGACATAGATTTCCGGAGTGGTTATGACCGAGGACACATGTGGGTCTCCGTATGATGGCAAGAGGGGTGGAAGCTGATGAGAGGCACAGGGTCCCGGCAGCTGACGCGAAGATTTCGCAACAAGCCATGAATGAGACATTCTATCTCTCCAACATCGCCCCCCAAGTGGGCGACGGTTTTAATCGCCATTGTGAGCGAATTTCAACCGACACACGGGATCCGCTAATAATGTTACAGACTGGGCTTACCTGGAGGATTTCTGCCGAAGGCTCACAACGAATTTCGAAGACGTCTACGTGTTCACGTAAGTTGAAACATCTATGCAGTGCCAGATGCTGATGCAGTCTTAGCGTTCCGCTTTATCTGCCATCTCTCCAGGCAGATGGTAAATGGCGAGTGGTAAGTCCTTTCCTGCAGTCGCCGTCTCTTCCGCTCACATATCATTGTCAGACCCACGAAGTCATCGGTACACCACCGACCATTGGCGTCCCAACGCATTTCGCAAAAGTCATCCTGGCCTCTCGACCTGACTTTTCGTTCCCGCAGACGCCGAACCCAAAAGACTCCTCGACCACCTCGCGATCCACCATCAAAGAACTAGCGATGGGAGCATTCGTCCTGCCCAACTCGGAGATCCCCGACCAAGCGGATCTGCGCAGCTTCATCGTCCCTGGTCAGTCGTCTGGTAGGGACAGATACCGCTCGCTAATGCTTTCATTGACGCAGTGGAAAACGTCGAGAGAGCGGCAGGTCTACAGCTGTTCAACGACGAATTGAAGGGGAAGTCGAAACAGCTGTGTGCCGTCACTCAGTGTCAAGTTGTGGTGCGACGTTTTGACGACGCCAGAAAGGAGCTGGGAGGCAAAAACGGCAACCAGAACAGGAAGTAACATGCATGGCATTTCGAGCACTCTAGAGTCTCCAACCAGCTGTACGATGCTGACATATCTGATCCCGTTCCGGTCTGGGCGTTTACCGGTGATGTTATCGTGTTTTGGGTTGTCTCTTGCATTTGCACACCTCCCTCCATGCCCCCGTACCTCTATCCACTACCCACGACATCGCTCTTGACCTTCTCTCATCTGCTTCATGATCCATCCTCGTCGTATACCACAGACCTGGCGGATGCGACAGCTGCACGGACAAAGCTGCACCTCGCTCTGAAGGCAGTCTCGGGAAGCGAGCCTGGATCAAGCGCTGTGACCGTCCTCGATGTGGGTCCAGCTCACGGCTACTGGAGTCAGCCTTACACCTACACAGGCAGTCCAGGGCTATCTCCCATACCTGCGCGGAATCTTAGCTTGTTTGGAGTCTGACCAGCTGCTCGCCAAGGGCGACCCTGGTTTGTTTTTCTTTCTTTTGTCGCGAAAGACCCACTCTGACCTAGACTGACCTAGTATTTCCATGGAGAGCTCCATTGACGCAGACGAACGGATCCACACCCCTTTTTCTCCCGTCATTCCACTCGGAACACCTCTTCGTTCTCCTCACATATATCCTCGCCCTGTCCAACTACGCGCATTCCATCCTCGCCTCGCTTCCAGATCTCGCTACAAGTAACCTTCTCTCGAAAGACGACGAGAAGCGGACCACAGCTGGACTGAGCCGTGCAGTCGACCTGTTGTGCCAAGGGGCAGGTATTGCAGAATGGGCTGCTGAAAACGTTGCTCCTTCTGTCGAGGGGCTACGAGTCGGCAGTGGAGGAAGGCTCGGGAGAGCAAAGTGGCCCGTCGAGAGCTCGGCAGAGACATTCAAGGGTTTGTCGATGTGAGTGAGCCTGTCACACCACAAGACTGTCACTCAAAGTGTTTCAGGATACTACTAGCTGATGCTCACGTGGTGGCTATACGAAAGCTACTCCTTCCCGTCCTGCCGCACACCCTCTTCTCCCCTCCTGGACCGCCTCTTCCGTCCTCGCACCCCTCGCCCGCGCTTCTGGCCAAACTATATCTCCACATCGCAAGTCTCTACTCCTCCGCTCGGGCGCTCTTCAAGGTATCTTCCCCGTCGTCCTCGCGCAAGCTGTTCTCCAAGTCGGATGCGGATTCCTCAGAACTCGATGCGATAGAGGGCGAGATTATTCCCACTCTGAAGCGATATCTCCGGAAGGAAAGCATCCTGGCTAGTGCTCTGGCATACAAGTGGCTAGCGGTGGACACTGGAGAAAACTCGAAAGGGACAAAGATTGGCGAAGCGGTCTGTCTGGCAAAGGAGGCAAAGGGCAGATTGGAAGAAATGGAGGATGGGAAATTGAGGGAGAAGATGAAGGGTCTGGGGATGGGGAAGGGGAACGAGAGAAGGAAGGAAGAGAGGATGGGACGGAGGGGGAGGCTGGAAAGGGAATTGGCGGATGTGAACGCGTGGTCGAAGGTGTATACAAGGATGAACGATACGGTGAGTTCGCCTTTAGGCTATGGTACCGCCATACTGAAGTAGCCCAGGTCTCGTTCCAGCCTGTACCCCTCATTGGATCCATTGTGATCCCGTCTGGACGCCCCATCTTCTCCTTCAAGCCGTTTGTTCCACCACCCATCAAATTCGGTCCGCGGTACTCAGAGACCGCCGGAGCGGACAACGCACAGACGTACGCAGGAAAGGGTAACTACTTCTGAAAGGACTCAAAGTACTTTGATGGGTAGTAGTAGACGCGCAGAGAGTAGACGCGCAGATGTCGCTGCGCTAAAAGTCAAAATTACCATCCGATTGACGCCAACCCAGTCCACTAGGCATCATAACGAAACCGCCAAGGGGGGAAGTGAGGATCACACCCTCGGACGGTACAATGCATAAACTACAGCACCCTACTACCCCTTCATGTCTCCTTATTCTGGCTACTTCGCATAGGACACTCTTCGCGGCACCTCAAGCGGTGACGGGTGCTGTCGGATCCAGACCGGCAGCTCACCCTCTGAGCGCCGTCGCATCTCGCCACCTAGTCGCCAAACCATGCGTCGGGCTTCCTCAACGCTTTCTTCGAGTGGGCTGATATCGAAGGCGAAGGAAGTGGAGCCGCCGTAGTTGAAATCGTCGTGCGAGGTATAGGCGGCCGTGTCAAGGATCGCCATGCGTTTGTGCAATTCGAGGACCCACTGGTCGTGAGCGGTGTGGAGGTCGGGCGGTGGGAAGACTGTGAATACTTTAGATGATGCTAGAGGGAGAGATAGGAGACGACTTGCTGGAGAGGTCGGTGGCGCCCTCGCGGACAAGCATGACGGATGGCATTTCGAGTAAATGCTAGGTGTCGATTCGGCTTTGGGGTTTGATTTGTTGCCTTCTAGTAGTCCTTGCCGCGAATTGATAGCCCAAGAGAAAACGATGGATCGATGCACCAATATTGACAGCCTGGTCGCACGCTTATATGCGCTTTACACACGATGGCCCGAAACGCGATACGCCGTCAAAGGATACGAATGGGGGTCGTACCAAAAAAGACGGACGGTCTGAGACACGTAAGGCTGCGATCGGAATCCTTTGTTTGGCAACGAGCATCAACGTTGGATGCAATTCTCAGGGGAGGAAACGGGCGATCGGGCGAATCGTGATCTCCGAGGTGAACGCAAAAGCTTGCACGACATGCGACATTGTTGTTGACGGTCGAAGGTAGTGGCATCGTATGGGGAGAAGGGAGGGTTGTATGCCACTTGATATCCCGGGAGAGACCTAAGCCTTCAATGTATTGTTGTCATTCGGTTCAAGCGTCAGGTTATGCCTGTAGAAATTTTGGACAGCTCTGTGACCGGCACGTGAAGAACCCAACGAGTATACCGCTTGTGAGGAAAGGTCTTCCAGCGAATATGCGTCTGATGTGCTGTTTAGTAACCTCAGAACAACCCTCCCCCATCCCTGCTGCAAGACGATCTTCGACCCCTGTAGCACACGATTGCAGTAAATGTATGCAACTCAAACATCGATTTGCGTTTAGAAATATGCATTCAAGGATGAGATGGAAATGCAGCTGATCGCCCTCAACAATATATAAATGGTCTATATAAATGGTCAAAGAAACGTCAAAAATTGTCGCCCGTGTAGCTCAGAGGTACGAGCGCCTCACTACGACCATATTGTGGCTGTTATGAGGAAGTCGCGGTTTCGATCACCGCCATGGGTTTCTTTGTTTTTTTTTCCCGTCGGTTTTGCACACGGATCCTGGCTAGGAGGTCTTTCGCTCGAAGAGTTATTGACTTTCGCTTGAAGACTTGTTGAGAGCCATGTAACACTCTAAGCTACACGCAACTTCTCACAGATTTAGAGTCAGCGCTTGGTAAGAGGCCGTGGAAATGCACAGTTTGGAAATGAGGGCGACTCGTTCACGTGACCCAAGACGCGCCCGAGTCTAGCCAGATGTCTGTAACTAATGTTATTGCATGCCAGTCCAAGCTGATATCTGGCCATGGAGGCCCACATCATCGGCCCCGCATCGTCACCGGGACAGCTGCTTCATTCTCGACATATCGCCAGCCTGAATTCGCGGCCTCGACACGGATCAACATCCTCCCATTCACAGGCTTCGTCAACTTTTGGTCGTTACCTCGCACCCTTTGATCCGAATGGAAGTGACCCGACGTCGGACGAGGAACTGGTTTGGTATGATAGGACTGTCGTCTGGAGTCGAGGGGCTGAAATCTACCGCCAATTCACCTTCGACGCCGAAGGAGAAAATGTCGCTCGAGCTGTTTTTGTTTGGTTCAAAGTCGGAGAAGATCAACATCGGCAAACCACGTCGGAGTCGCTCACGGACAACGATTCATCCGAAACCTTTGGTCCGTTTCACACATCCCAGCACGCCCGCTGGGGCGCTCCCAAAGCTTCGTCCTCAAGACGTCCCAATCCTCCTCGACTCGAACGCACGCTGGTCGTCTTTCTCCAAAGCAGAGCTCATGTGTACTACCAGTCCGGGGAGGACGTCATTGTCCACCTCCCCTTTGTGGTCGATGGTGCATGGGCGTTGGATGAAGGAGGTGTCATGGTTCAGAGGGCGCTGGAGAAGCGAGAGCTACGGAAGTTTGGGCGAGGCAAGGGAAAAGCGCCTAAAAATGTGCTGAGAGGAATGATGGACCAGACTTCCATGACTATCCTGGACGATCTGTTGGATCTAGAAGACGAGAATGCGCCTTCTCTGCCTCGACTATACACTCTCGAGCACCCTTTCGACGAGCTGAAAATGATTGTGGAAGGAAAAATAGAAGGTGGATGGGCGGACGACCACTTACCACCTCGTTTGGTCTCGCCCTCCTCCTCTGTCACTTCCGCATCGACGCTACTCTTCATCTCCCCAGACCCATATCCCTTTGTCGTCCTTCACGATCGTACCGCCGGAGCGATCAATTTCTGCCGTCGCGCTCGCGCTCCTCCCATGCCGGAACCTCCTCCTGCCCCTACGAACCCGCGAACGATGCGACCGGAAGATATTCTTCGACCCCCAGATCCACCGAATAAACGACCTCCCCGACCATCACTTCACCGCAACTCCTCATCCATTGGTCCAGTAGTCGATCGTCGGCTTTCCGGTGCAGCAGACCCGTTTGACCGCTCGCAAAGACGACACCCTCGGTTATCGAGGGGCCCGGAACCAGAAGGGCGAACCGATGAGCTCCAGGCAACATTAGAGCCGCTGCCTTTCAATACGCCAGCCATTGGAGCACCTGCGAAAGGGAAGACGCGGGATCGCGGCTTGTCAACTGCTACGGCGGTATCAGAAGGAAACAGCAGGACTTCGGGTGCATTTTCGTTTGTCCGACAGAACATGACCGTCCCCCTTGGAAAGATGGCGCTAAATACCGCCGGGGATGACGATCTGCGGGAAACGACCATGATGATGGGCTTGGAAAAGGCGGAAAAGGGGTCGAGAAGCGATATCGTTCTGGAACGGTTTTGGTCGTGGCAGTTACCGGGGTGAGTTTTTCGGTTCTAGGTTGGGAATAACGAGAGGCATTGACGCAGTAAAAGCGAGGTGGATCCCTCTCGCATTAAAGTGTACCTTTCGGAAAATCGGTCCCCCTCCTCGGTGGTCATCAACCTCCATTTCGCGACGTCGACGCACGCGGCCCACCTCTATACTTTTCACGTACAGCAGAAAAGACACCCGGATGCGCAATTTCAAGTAACACCATTTCAATCATTCTCATGCTGTTCTGCAATTCCTCTCTTGTCCACGAGGAAATCCATATTCGACGTCCTCGTCCTCTCCCACGAGGGTCAGGTGGAGCTGTTGTCTTCGAGTGACCGCAGTCTACCCATTCAAATTCCACACAAGGGGACCGACGGTAGAGACGAAGTCGCAACGAAGCTCGCCTCAAGTCTCAGTATGGGTATTCTCGACGACGCTGCTCTGAAGAGCTCACATCGGCAGAAGCGCATCGTCGATGTCATTGATCCGTCAGGATCTGCCTTTACAGTAGTATTTGAAGATCAAGAGAAAGTCCGGATCTCAGCAGACTTCAGGATTCGCCATCCGCTTACTCGCCAATGTATGGAAGCGCTGTCGCTGGTCCTACCTGCCCAAGAATATTACCTCCTCACAAGGGAGGTCCTTTTGGCTATCCAGCAACTACCGTCCGTTCGCAGGATGGAAGGCGATTCCTTATGGAAAGCCTTCATCGAGACATTGGGAGAGATCTTGGGCTTTCCGGCATCTACACCGGTGACTATGACCTGGGATTCTTTGCGCGCACAAGCCGCCAACTCGCCCGATCCTTTGGTTGCGAGACTCGCAAACTCGGAACTGCTTTCCGCGGGGAAACGAAGAACCGCTGTTCCGCCGACAACATTGTCTCCCCGGTCTAATGAGAGAATCGCGTCGGTATACGTGGCTCCTAGTATCCTCGCTTTGCATCTTGTGGCTCAGGATTCCCGTCTCAAGTCATCTCGCAGGGATGATGTACGAATGCTGGCAGACGTTCTGGTGAACCTCTGCGGGGGAATAGGGAAGAACAATTGGAAGGATTATTGGATGAGAATAGTACCCAATGAGAGTGTGTTCTCTCTCAAACGTGAGTCAGGAAAAACTGCAAATCTTTTAGCACGCTGACAGCATAACAGGCGAGTCCGTGGATACTGCCGTTCTCGACGCCTTTCAATCACCTCCCGATATCCTCTCCTACCTTGGCCGCCGACTAATCACTCCCACTACCTCATTCCCTAATCTTTATCCTTCTCCCGTCCTTGACTCACTGTCAGAACGCGGATCACTATCTCCGTTTCAACTCACTGACCAGGTGTGCAAAGTTTACGACCTTCTGGGCCCCACTGGAACAGCGGTCGATCCGAAGCATCGCTCCGCATCAATAGTATCACGTGCTGCTGACACGATTCTATGGATGGTCGACCAACGCCTCGACCAAGAATGGATCGAGAATCTCTCACACGGAGTGGCGGTCCCTATCCTGGAAATGATCAAAGTATGCCAGTACTGTCCGGACAAAAACTGGTCGGCGGAGGTGTACCGATTTATAGACCGATCGGACCTCTGTGCTCAAGTATCTGGCGAGATCTTAACGACGCCCGAGGCGCCCAGAGAAGACGTAAGTTCCCCTGTAGAAACGTTTCCTGATTTGCAGTCTGATGCGGCGGAGAACCCCTTCATTGGTGATCTCATGGCATCGATCGATGGCGAGGCGGTCGCCAACAAGGATGTCCAAGCTTCCTTCTCGCATGTGAGATTTGGGTCTGATCGTCGGCTGCAAGAGGTGGAACGAATCCTGCAAAGCACGAGAATCAGGTCGATTGCCACACAGGAGCCAAAATCTGCTAGGTGAGGAGTCCGCTGCGGATGTTGCTGACCAGATCAGTGAGCAGGAGATCATCCAGTATCATCAGAATGTCGTCAACACCATTTCGAACCGAACGTTGGCGGTCCTCGTTGGGCAGGGTATCTTTGAGTATGGTACACAGTCGACTGCCATCAATGATGTTTGGCATATCCCGCTCATCGAACTATCTGTCAAGATCATTCCGGGTAACTCTGTGCTGAAGGCTCAAATCTCTACCGAAGTCGGCGATTGGCCGTGTTTCCATAACGGCGTTTCTCGCGGTTTATCCATATCCCCCGACTGCAAGGGAATCGACAGCTCGTGGATCGTCTTCAATCGACCAACCACTCTCAATCCCCAACATGGAGGTTTTCTATTGGGACTAGGTCTCACTGGACACCTACGCTCCCTCATGAACTATCACGCTTTCCCTTATCTGGAACCAAGGGACGACTTCATCTCGGTCGGCTTATTGCTAGGCTTGGCATCGTCGTACGCCGGAAGTCAAGACCTTCTCATCACCAAAGTACTATCTCTGCACACCCACGCGCTTCTACCGATGGGCTCTATGGAGCTAAACGCGTCTCCAATCATCCAGTCTACGGCTCTAGTCGGATTGGGGTTGGTCTACGTGGGAAGCAAGAATATCCGGATGGCGGAAAGTTCTCTGAGCGAGGTTGGGAGGACAGAGATGGCTGGGGTCGACAACTTCGTCGACAATCAAGAAGCTTACTCGTTCTCGGCAAGCATGGCTTTTGGTCTGATCATGCTGGGAAGAGGTGGAAAGGTGTCGTCCGAAGTCGACCGGAGAATGCTGTCTCACTTACGAAGGTGTATTCTCGGCGACAATCCGTCTGTGGATCCGACACTTTCGAAATCTCGACCGAAAATAATCGATCCCACCGTGACTGCCCCTGGCGCTACTCTTGCCCTAGGTTTCATGTATTTGAAGACTGGTCGAAAGGATATAGCAGACATGATCGCGATCCCGGAGACCGCTCTTGCTCTCGAGCAGATTCGACCTGATCTCCTCCTCCTCCGGACGTTCGCCCGATGTCTCATTCTATGGGAGCATATCACCCCAACTATGGATTGGATCGAATCTCATCTCCCGCCATTTATCCAGCAGGCTCATAAAAGCCACAAGAAGAGTTCCTCGATGGAGTTGACCGCTGAGCTGGCGTACTTTAACATCCTCGCCGGTGCTTGTTTGGCGATCGGTTTGAAATATGCTGGTACCGCAACGGAGCTGGCCCACAACAACCTGTTGTTTTTCTTCGGTGTATTGGGCAAAGCGGCTGCTTCGCAATCAATGACGTACGAAGGAAGAATACGAAGGAATGCCGCTCGACAGGCATTATCAGTCGCTACCATCGCTCTCGCAACGGTGATGTCTGGAACCGGCGAGTTGAACGTGCTGCGACGACTAAGAGTCTCGCATGGACAAGAAGGGAGCGGAATCAACTACGGAACGCACATGGCCATGCATATGGCGCTGGGTATCTTGTTCTTGGGAAAAGGTCACTACACATTAGGCAACTCAAATCTGGCGATCGCAGCGATGTCGATCGCCTTCTTCCCTCGCTTCCTGTCCTCTCCGACCGACAACAAAGCCTACCCGCAAGCTTTCCGCCATCTATGGGCTCTCGCGGTCGAACCCCGATGCTTGATCGCTCGGGACGTGGATACGAAAGAAACCGTCTACCTACCCGTCAAAGTCAAACAGAAGGGTGGAAATCGACCGCAGAATCTCATATCCCCAACATTGATTGCGCCATTCGACACGCTGGTCTCGATCGAAGTCGATTCGCCTAGGTACTGGCCGATCTCGTACGACCTTTCCAACCAACGAGATCGAGATAATCTGGTAAAGACCCGAACTATCTACGTCAAGCGGAAAGCGGGTTTTTTGGATTACAACACGGATCCAAAAGGGAACAGGAGCATCTTCGTCCGAGCGGGTTCGATGACTGGATTTGATCTGCATTACGACCTTCTATCGCAGGCCTCGCCGCCGGGGGTACCCGCTATCGAAGTCGTCGATCTTGTCAAGGCGCACTCCGGGAAACCGAGTCTGATGGCTATGGCCGAACGCTTCTCCACATCCAACACGCTGGATTCGTTTGTGCGGACGGTACTGCTGGAGTGCGTTTCGCTGGATAAACCCGCTCTATTGGGTACCTATCTCGCGATATTGTCGAGCATGAACGACAGAGAGAATATTGTTGAGGGCATCAATCAACTGGCACTATTGAAAGACTTTTACTCAAGCGCGGTCTTTGAAAAGCACTACATGATACCTTCGCCTTCGGGCGACAAACGATTCGTACTGGTGCGACCTTCATTCTTGGCTGCATCCTACCAGTCCATCGGGTCGTACATACGACCTGCTCAGGACGTGCTTGAATCCTACTTCAAACGACAAGCTTGGGGGACCGAAGACGACATCGCCCTTGCCACCTATCTGGTCCGTAACACCGTTCCTCCGCCGGAACTCCTGGTGGCTTTGGGTAGATTGGTGGGGGACAGAAACGATGACGATGAGGTCATTTTGGAGATGAAAGTTCGAGAGTCGGCAGGGAAGTACATGGCAGCCCTGAGAGGTGAATGGGACGGAGCGCGATTGGGATTGCCTAGGGAGATCGATTATTGGAAGGCCGGAAGTGCGAGTGAAGCTGTTGGGGTGTGGAGACGAAGCGTGTAAGATAATTACACTTATACATACACATACAACGACGCAGTCAAATCTATGTGTTCAGCTTGTCTTCTCTTTCCGCCTCCCCGTCGTTCACTCGAAGTACTTTGGCGAAATCCACATAATTGAATCTCCCTTGACGATCCGTGAAGGGGCCACTGAACAACCTCTCAATCTAGACGAAGATCTCCCTGAGCAATAGATCTGCAGGACGAAGACGCAACCTACCTCCCAGTCTTCCATCCTATCGCCTATCTCCCCCAGATGCCTCCTCATCTCCTTGATGTCCACCACGCCTTTGTCGCCATCATCGAAACACGCGAAGGCTTCGACCAGATCGTGTTCTGGATCAAGCTCGAGCAGATGTTCTCCCATCATTGCCAAGAACTGTGTAAAGTTGATGCCTGACTTCGTATCGGTGGCGGCAGCTCCTCCCGGACGCGAAGATAGGAGAGTAGAGAGCAGAGCAGGCGTAGGTGTTTGACCTGCCCGGTATTCGTTAGCTACATTAGCGTGAGAAGAGAAGCAACTAACGAACCTAAATTGGATAACATGGTCTTCAGATCGTCCTCGGTGACCCGCCCATCTCCATCTTGGTCTATCATCGTGAAAGCCTCCTTGAACTGCTTGACCTGCTGAGGGGTGAACATGGTGTAAGCCCCGCCTGAGGCCTCGCGAGCGTGAGGGGAGGCTTTCTTGCTGGACGTCGGGAACCCTTGTCCTAAGAAGGCGGTCTTGGTGGCCTAGACGGAGCATCAGCCTGTATAAGTCATGCTCAAGCATGGACTGACCATGTTGTGAAGCTGGACGCAGTGATTGTGGGTAGATGAACGAAAATCAACAAGTCGAGCTTTGGCCACCCAACATGAAACGCGTCTCCCGACGCCACGTTCGAAAGACCGCGGAGGTATTGTTATACATAGAGATGTTACGTTTGCATACGAATCAAATGAGAGGGCAGTCCCGAGCAAGTCACTAAATCTACAGCATGCGAGAATGCATCAGCGGCCAGAAGAAGTCGCTGCCGAGGAAGACTGTCGATCATTATAGGTCGAAAGGTACTTTCCCGCTTCGTGTCGGAGCACATCCGGAGAATCTGGATTCGCTTTGTGATCCTTGATCCTTTCCGACAACCACCAAGCATAGTGCTTGGTGTTATCAGACTGGCCCAGCAACGCCACTGTTGTCTGTGCGAACCTCTGCAGCTGCTCACCATCGAGGTTTTGGGGATCAGTTGACATCACAAAGTCTCGGTCTTCGTCTTCCGGCGGGGGTGGCGGTGCCCAAATATCTTCGGGCTCATGAATAAGGTCACCCAGTCCTTTGCATAGCGTATCGTCAGGTCATACTTCCAAACACAAGCAGATAAACAGCGAAGGCGACGCACCGTCTGTGTCTCTGTGAATCTCAGAACTCAGAAGGCATTGGCAAAATTCGTTTCTCGGTTCAGAGTGCGTAGATCGACAAACGGGGAATGAGAGTATGAGGGGATACATCCACAGTATCACGGGTTTTAAGTCGACAACCAGAGACTTCCTTTGTAAATAGAGAGTCTGAAAGGAAAGCCACACCCCCGCCGTTTTCGAAGCACAGCATGGCAGGCAGTGCAGAGAGAACGGGTTGATTGGAGAACCAACAAGGCGTGCTGTCAGAGGACTCCTTCCTTTGAGCATGGAATCACAAAAGAGAGCGTCCGTCCGCCGTCTGCCGTCGGATCTCCTTTGAAGACAACGCAGAGAGAACGGGTTAATTGAATGGATTCATGAGGCATGCTGCCAGAGGGGTTCTCCCTTTGACGGTGGAGTCGCAGAAAGGATCGCTCTTCCGCTTTTGTGTCGTGGGATGGCGGTCAAGGCAGTTCAGCAACAATGGATTGTTATTTAAAACCGACAGGCTCTCAATGCCAGACGGATCTTCCTTTGACCTGAGAGCCATAAGCGAAGCTATCCCCAGCCGCTGTCGAGCCACAATGCAAGACAGTCAAGCAGGGATGAACGGATCATGAACAGCCAGCAAGGCCTGGCGCCCAGATTACCACCATCATAGTCCATGGCACATAGTATTGCAATGTGTAGGCAAGCAGAGGCGTCGTTGTCCACTGGGGAGGAATTGGAAAAAACCAAAGACGCAGGCCAAAAAAAATAAACCCACGGCGGGGCTCGAACCCGCAATCTATTGATATCCCCGATATGCTTGCACACTCGTAAGAGTCAATCGCGGTACCGATTTTGCCACGCAGGCCGTTATTGATGGAAAGGGGTTATATTGTATGTTTATATACCTCACTCAATAGTATTGCAGGCGGAAAAGGGTGCCGGGGACATTCTTGGGGACATCATCTGGGCTCTTAGCGAAAGGTCACACGGCCACCTTCTTCGGATTTGGTTCCAACTAAGATGTGCTGACCGCGCGATTCGTAGAGCAAGACGTGTGTGCTCGGCTGGACTTTAGTGAGAGATGCATTTAGACGGCGGAGCAAAGGAGTCATCCTTCACTTTCCGCCCCCTGCTGGATCGCGTCGGGATGGTGTAAGCATGTTCATTGTGCCTTCGTACGACGCCCCCCGGCACGGTCGGAACGATGCCTTCAGACTCGCGAGGAAGTGGTATGGAATGGTCGGGCCATTCCATCCGGACTTCGGCCGAATTACCGACTCGATTTTACATGTACACAAAATCCCATTGCCCCGAAGTCCGCCCGGAAGGGCAGCTGACCTTTGCTCATCTTCTTACTCGCCCTCGCTCCACGAGCTTTTGTTTCTCCTTATCAGACCCCGTCAAGCAAGATGGATCCCGAAAGACGCTCGGGCGGCTCAGACGCCAGTATCGGCGCAGGTTACGACGACAAGAAAATCATCTCTACCAATGAATACACAGCTCAGATCCTGGCCATGTCGCCAGAGGAATTCGCAGAGGCAGATAGGAAGCTGCTCTGGAAGATGGACAAGAACTTGGTACCATGGATGACGTGAGTCGTCTTGACTCTGCTATGGCCTATCACGATATCGCTGACAGAGAGCGCCAGGTTGCTGTTCGTCATGTCTTTCATGGACCGAATCAATATCGGTAAGCTCATGGATCAGATCCGATGTGTGGGATATTCCTGTTCTGATTCGTGGGAATATAAAAGGTACCGCAAAATTAGCCGGTATCACCACGCAACTGCACTTGACTTCCCTGGAATTCAATACCGCTTCAATGAGTGGGTCGTTTGTCATTCTTTCTCGAACCACACCCTGACACGCCTACTAGTCTTTTTCGTCAGGTAAGCCTCAGAGGATTCGGAACCTATCCGGGATCCTCGATTGACAGTCGACAGTTATGTCGCGTTCGAGATCCCCTCGAATCTCGTCCTTAAGAAGTTCAGACCATCACGATGGATTCCCCTTATAATGGTGAGTCTCGCAACGTTGAGCTCCCGCTCACGGATTATCAGGTCGTTTGGGCTATTTTCCAGACATGCAGTAAGTCTCGACAGTCGCACCGCGAGGGTAATGATATACTGATGTCGTCACCTAGTGGGATTGGTGCAAAACTATGGTCAACTTCTGGCCCTGCGTTTCTGTCTAGGCTTGGCGGAGAGCGGGCTTTTCCCTGGGATTTCTTTCTTCTTGTCTGGGTGGTACAAGCGACGCGAAGCCGCCAAGCGCATCGCCCTCTTCTTCGCTGGCGCTGTCCTGGCCGGAGCGTTCGGTGGTATTTTCGGATGTAGGTCATCGATCGAAAATGCAGTCAAAGAAGGCGAGCCTGACGGCTACCTGTTCAGATGCCCTTAGTCGAATGGCAGGTGTTGGTGGCAAGGAAGGATGGTCCTGGATCGTAAGTGCTACAAAGGCCCTCAAGTTTCGTTGACCCAACCCGCTCCACCAGTTCATTATCGAAGGACTACTCTCTTTCGTCATTGGCATCGCGTCAATCTGGATGGTCCACGACTGGCCCGAACAAGCAAAATTCCTCACTCCCCTGGAAAGGGAGATGGTCCTCATGCGACTAAAGCAAGACGTGGGACTCGCCAGCGAAGGGACATTCAGCTGGAAGATGATCCGCAAAGCTGTAACAGACTGGAAGGTAGGTTGATTCCTTTCTACCGTATAACGGGCCGCTGCTTACATCGGAGGATAGACCTGGTGTCTGATGTTGATGTACGTCGGATGTGCCGAGCCCATCTACGCACAATCGTGAGTTAACTGCCACAGGCAGGAAGAGCCAAGCTGATTTATTTTGGTAGTTTGTTTTCACCTACCATTATCGCATCTCTCGGTAAATTCACGACCTCCCAATCGCTCCTCTTGAGTACACCTCGTGAGTTCTGTCCGTCCTCCTGCATGAGAGACGTCGCTCACAGAACGTGCAGCCTACGTTCTTGCTTTCATCACCACCATGATCACGGCATACCTGAGCGACAAGACCGGGAAAAGAGGTTTCTTTATGATGTTCTGGTCAGCGATGGCAGCTATCGGCTACTTGCTCTTCCTGACTGTTCCGTTCAAAAACACCGTGAGTGACACATTACGTATCTTCAAGACTCCCTCTTACATGCGACGCTAGGGTGTGCTGTACTTTGCCGTATTTCTAACCACTGCCTCGATCGCCCCGTGTATCGCTACCACCATCACCTGGTCAGCCAACACCTTCGGCAACCACTGTAGGCAGTTTTGGCCTTTCCCCTTGGTCGATGGCTGACAAGCTTTACAGACAAGAAAGCTACCGCGATGGGAATGGTCTTTTCCCTCGGAAACAGTGGCGGGATCATCTCGTCCCAGGTCTACCGGGCCAAAGACTCGCCCCGATATCTTCCCGGCCACGGAACAACCTTTGCGTTTTCGTGCCTTTGCTGCATCTGCGCCGTGACTCTATACTTTGGGATGAAGCGAGAAAACAAGAGGAGAGAACGTATCTTCGGGCCCGCTCCCGCGGAGAACGAAGTGCAGGATGTGAGCTCGCCAGAGTATCTGAAGAGGTGGGGGCTCGAGGGTATGAGCCGAGAAGAGATCGTGGAGCTTGGCGACGACCACCCCGCGTTCAGGTACATCACGTAGTCAATCGGTGAACAGATACCGCTTAATATTAACGATACGTACATACACTTAACCGAGCCCTTTTGTATTGCCTACGGGCATCCATGCACCCCTTTTCTCTGGGAACAGTTTTGCTTCCATAAATCACGTTCTGCGAGTAGCTCATCGCTCTTTCAGCCAATAAATGCTTTCACACATTGTGGGTAGCTAGCGCGTGCAGTCGCTGCTAGGCTTGGTAACCATGTATGCATACCCAATATTGACGAAGGATATATGTACAGCATCCCACACACTGTGGCGCTACTCTGTAGCCTTGACCTCTTCCGCCGAGTCCTCAGGGGAGGCAGCACTCGCTTCATTCTTCACCACGCCAACTTCGTCTGCAGCCCCAAAGTACTCCGCCTTGATCGCCTGGACTCGCTCCTCCAAGGCCCGGAACCGCGCCTCCGCTGCGTTCGTCTTCAGCTTCAACTTCTCCTCGGCGATCTCCATCTCTTTTCGCATCTGCAAGATTTTCTCCTCGACCGCTTTCTTCAGCTGTTGGTGCTCTTCCGACAGCTCGAAGGAGTGGGGTAGCGGGATCGGGAGCTGGATGTCTCGGATTATATGGTAAGCGCCGATCTGAGGTGGACGTTAGCGGTGCAAGCTCGCAGCCAACGGGTGGCGAGAGTACCGACGGTCAAGATCAAGATGAGACCGAGGATTGTGTCGTAGCTCATTGTGGACTGGGGCTGAAGACGCACTGAGCTAAGTAGGAGTCAGAACTGGCCACTAATTCCAAGAAGTCCTCTTACTTCGGGATGTCGAGTGGATGGGATTCTTGGTTCTGCTTGGCTAGACTCTTGCACATTTTAGCGGGTAAACACGCACGGAGCGCTCACCATCGACACCCTACCTTTGGTATCTGCCGACGTTGTGGTTTGAGCGAGGAGATGACGCCGTGGCCTGCCCGTGAAGTTAGACATACGGTAGTATACACGGCATGTGGAGGTACTTTGTCCGATACGGCAGCGCATGCTACGATACCCTCCTCCCAGAATGATAATTTGCCACCCAGTCGTTGGGCACGGAGACGGAATCCGGATAATATTTCGTGGGGACAGTTTCAAGCAAGGCGTCCTGAAAGCATTCCCGTCACCGAGATGAGGTAGCGTTTAGAAACAATGTCCTGTACACGACTTCGCCACTCTATATCTCTGCGGGCGTGGTGCTGCAACCTCGCCGCGTACACGCTTCAAGGGTACTGGAGCTCTGATCATTCCTTTGCTAGCCTGTCACACGGAACACTGACCTCGCACACGCATTTCTCGCTCGTACTGTACATGTCACGATCTGCATTAACCAGTGTGCCAAGTGGACGTTCTTCAAAAAGACTCAATATTGAAGTCGCGCTCAGGCGCTTCAATCTGGTTATAAAGGCTACAGGGTCGAGGTCCCTGACAGTACACGTCTACTCGTCCTCATCCTCCGCCTCGCTTTGTCCCTCAGGCCAGTACACCTCTTCGATATACTGCTCGTCGTAGTCAGAGTCGTCATACGTGACCCCTAACTGCCGGATACACCAGTATGCGACCAGCTACACGGATCAAGTCTGAATGCCCTGGCGTTATTACTCACTGTCATGCAGCTACAGCAAATGGGGATTACCATTGTTGGCATATCTCTAGCACCTGTCCTCACGAGTCAGCTAGAACGATTCATGGCAGACCTACTCAAGAGCAGAGGTACCGTATCACGGCAAGAGGAAGTGCACAGACTAAGCAGAAGCGACTCACGCATTGTAGGATGGGACAGGCCTCGGTCGCTCAAGACGCGGATCCCTCAGACCGAAGTCGCTCAAAGGGATGCCCGACACGCTTGAGAGGCGTTTATTCAATGACTGCTTTACTCCACGTAGTCGAGTGATTCCAATGTGTGCAGCACACAGGGAGGACGGAAAGGGAGAGCTGTTCCTTTGAGGAGATGTTCGGTACTAAAGGGCGAACGAAGACGCATATACAAATTAATTCATCCTGCAAGTCCTCACCGAGATAATCCTGACGAGATACGATGCCCCATGTGCCCAATCTATACTCCACTATGGACCCCTACTGATGGTCTGAATTGCCCCCTTGAGCTTCTTTGCAAAAACGGCGTATCGATTCTGACAGCTCTGCACCTCTCGTCAGCCTCGCATATTTGCATCGAAGCCCTCCTTACTTTGCTGTCTCGGCCCGTACTTCGCGCGACCTCGGCCCAGTTCACCGAAGTAACCTTGGGATGCATCGCCTGGAACAGTCCCCAGTCCTCGTCCTCGGTCCATCGTTTACCCCCGTTCTTTCCGGCCGTCCCGATTCCACCTCTATCACCTGCTTTCGCGGTCCGAGACTTGGTCGGCGTCTTGAGAATGGGCTTTTGGTCTTCGGCATCGGATTGGATGTCGGGCTGGAAGTCTTCGAGGTCCGTCTCGTTATCGGGCTGGTATTCCTCGATGTCAGACTCGATGAGAGGTTTATATTCCTCGGCGGAACCGTCGGAACCGGATGGGGAAGGAGAAGGGG
>JASZXS010000051.1:0-60507 GCA_035521475.1 Tremellales sp. Uapishka_1 | reverse complement strand
GGGGAGGGACGGCATGATTGAGGGGGTGGACATTCTCGACAATCGATTTCGAAAGATCTGCATGGCGCAGCCGTTTGCGGTTGGATACGCTCATTCCCATTCTCCTCATCGATGCAGTGCAGTCGCTGACCACAGCGAGCGACTCGGTGGAAAGCCTCCGTCATCGAACCACTGCGGCTGTAAGGATTCGTGTTTACTGCAATCTCGGTGGAGCCAAGCCACCGGGTTTTGAACGTCCGAGGTGTCGTGGTGCTTCCAACTACTTTGGGTCATCCAGTCGATGTCATTAGTCCGACGGGCCCAAAATTCCGCTGACAGCTGCTCTAGCGAGAGTTCTGGTGAAACACGGCGTAGATCAAACCGTAGGAATACGCCCGCTCAGTATTCATTGAGATTACAGAGTACAGTGAAACACGAGCCACTAGATTACCGAGCAGAAAATCCAGTACGCTGGTCCGAAAACAATACTATCGGTGCTGCGACGTCGCATATGCCAGGACCTGAAACGGTCGGACCCAGAGCTCGCCACCTCCCCATCCGACGCAGGCGTGATCGTCGTTGATCAAGCATTCTGTGGCATTACGTCAGCAACATCCCACTTGGTTTTCCAATCAACAATGTGATCACGTACTTCCAGGATGAACGCCGCTGAACGGATGAAGACCGTGAGCTTGCCATCCACAGTCTATCCAGCAAACAAACTGCACTCACTTTTCGTAATCGCCTTTGGCTACGAGCAAGGCCGTGCCATCACTTTCTCTACCCCCTTCGACAGGCTGCCACCCCTCGACCCTCGCGTTCGAGCCGTGATGGAAGTTCATCCACCTGATCACACCCTGGTTCAACGGGCCACACAATACCTCGTAGGTATCGATCAAATGTTCTTGTCCGCCAAAGGAGAGGGAAGCGTTGTGCTGAGCGGCTCTGCAAACATTGTTAAATCGACATTCCGAGGTTGAAGGACTGCTTATAGACATGATTACTCACTTGCCGAGATGAACGCCGCCTTCCCACCACGCCCTCGCAGCGTAAAGGACTGCCCCATCAGCTTCGTGGCCTATCGGCAGGACATCCTCGGGCAGTCGTTGTCCCCGTTCGACAAGCTTCCACATCAACAGTGGTTTGACTCCCTTGGATTCTGGCAGGCTTCGGTGAGCTCGCTCTCCACCAATCGAGATGACAAACCCTTGTTGTAAAACTCTGTTCTCGCCTTGGCAGCTTCCACCCATTCAGCTCTGCCATGCCTTCCCCCGAACTCCCGCCAGACCTTTTTCTTTCTTTCCTCTGCCTCCTGGTCGCCACCGCTCAAACACCATATCCCGATACCACCGACTCTACAGACCCTCTTCCCCTTGAGCTCGTGCTTCAATTCATGTTCATCGTCCGCTTTCCTGCTCTCCTCCAGCATGGTGGCATAACGCATCCCGTCATGGAGCCCACTCAGGATGCCACGACTCCTGGCATCATCTCGCACCGTTTCGTCAGAGCTCGGCCGTTTCTCGTCGACCAGTGAAGAGGGTGACGGTGGTTTGGAAGGCATGGGAAGAGGGACGGGGGAGAGGATGTTGCTGTTACCGACCGAGGAGGAAGAGGATGTAGCGGCCGCCGGGAAGGGTGGACCTGGTGAATGGTAGTACGACGGAGCAGGAGCTTGTGATGAGGGGAGGTATGGCGAGGCTTGGTAGTATCCGTACGGCGGTGGCTGTGCTTGTTGATGGTAGTATGGAGAAAACGACTGCGAGGGGGGTGGGACCGGAGTCCAGAGGTGGAAGTTTGCGCTGGGCTAAGGCGATCAAGCAGGTAAGCTCGGTGACAATGTTATGCTACTACGAGTCAACCCACCTCGCTGCCTTGGTGTCCGCCACTCGTGTGGGCAATCTCAGCGCGCCAAAACCCTCCTGCAAACCAAACCACTGATCCCGCGGGGTACTGGGTATACGGTGTCCATGGCGGGGCCTGAGGTAGTTGGGGACTACTGTGACTGCTGTCGAACTCGTGCATGTTTCACAGGCCGGTAGAATTGGCTGTCGAAAGTGGTGATAGGATGCGCAGCACTCGCTATGAAGCTGTGTTGATGGCGATATGGGAAGACGAAGCGAACGCTGAACTGGGATGGGAACAGTCGTTATTGAAGGGGCGATTATCCAATGTCCAATAGGGCGGTACTGCGGCCGTTTGGTGTCCTTTGAAGGTGGAGGATGACGATGATTTCCACGTTTCTTTGAGGGCCTGCTTGGTGGCTTGGACTTGCGGTACACTTGTCTGTTTCACGATGGTTGACAATGCACTGCTTTGTTCTGTGGGGCAGATATCTCGCCTATCAAGTCTGGGGGGAGAGCATGCAGGGGTGATGTATAAAGATCGAATCTCGGGAAGCGGAAAAATCGGGCAAGGGGCAAAAAGGTGGGCCGACTAGTGGGAAACTAGTGATGCTAGCGTCGTTTCTCAACTGAGGCCGACGCCCCGAGGGAAGCTTGTCCTTCATCGAATACCACGTCAGTCGAAGGAGCGGGAGGCGAAGAAGACTACTGCTGATAGGTCTGGTCTACTGACTTGGTGGTTATCGCGTGCCAGCAGAGATCATGATGTCTGGAGGATCGGATCCAGGCACGCGGTGTTGAATTCGTTGGCAGATTGTCGAGTCCTGTCGTATGCCGCTGATGTAAAAAGTATCCCAGAGGGCCTTCTGCTCACATCACCGCTACTACTGTGCTAGCCTCGCTACGCTAATGAGGTGATCCAAACACCCTGCCTTCGGACTTCGCAAAATCAGACAAGCTAGTTGATGATCCCAATCTCGGCCGGAGTTCAGCTTGCAGCTAGCAACCCGGACTTCGCGCGCGTCGATTTCTGAAAGCCTGTCGCCGCTTCCATTCTTACGGGTCCAGAGGCTTGTTTGCCTGTCCTGTCTGACAACATATCCCACTCGTCACCGGTATCATCAATACCGCTGAACAATGACACTTGCCGCCGAGATGCGAGAACCAGCCACCAGCTCCACCTCTTGCATCCCGCCCGAGCTTTTCGAGAACGACCCTTCCGCCTCCACCTCTGCGCAACATGCGACCTCGTCAGTCTTCTCCCGCTCGGACTCGGCACCTATACACAATATCCCCATGTCGGTAATCCATCGTCCGCTCCCCTCAGAGCTCGACGAGGATAAGGTAGTAAAGTTTATGGACGAAATGAGAGTAGGTCACTCGTGGAAGCCAGGGAGGAGACTGATGTGAGATTAACCTTGAAGAACGGCGATACGTTTACCCCAATCGAGGTGGTGAAGGTGAAAGCCGTGCTCAAGGCCGATCCTGACGGTGGGAAGCACAATTTTTACTTTTCGATGGGCGGATGTCACAGGTGAGTTCTTGATCCTCTAGGGCCAAGCTAGATATTGACCGTATGGCTTGACAGATACGAGGCCACCAAAAGGCTAGGGCTAGAAACTATCAGGGCGAGGATAATAGAGGTGCCCGCGGCTCAGATGCGGGTATACCTGGGGGCTGGGTCGCCTTTCTGAGCAGAGTAGCGTGCTGAGTGGTTGTAGGCCCATACTCTTCCCATACCACTAGGAATAGAAACATAGACTCGAACGTCGACCTCAGCTGGCTGGGAGATTTGTGATACTAGTGGCCTCTCCTACATGCCACCCCAGAGCACAAATCCTCACACGCAAGGAGGATCACAAGAGATGCATAAATGACATGAATACAGCTCCTGGACCATCTATCTCTCGAAGGAAGTTTCGAGCGAATCGATTAGTCGAACAGACCGAAGCCCTGAGGAATTTCTGCGTTAACGAGGTACTCCAACAAATATACGACCCCGACTCACCATGTCGTCGTCAGACTCCTCCTTCTCCTCCTTCTTCTCCTCCTCCTTAGCAGCCTCGGGGGCGGCTTCGGCGGCGGCACCTCCGGCAGCAGCGGGGGCAGCTCCGGCAGCGGGAGCACCACCACCACCGACGTTGGTGAGCAGGTCCTTGACGTCTTTACCGTCAAGGGCCTTGGCGAGGAGGGTGGCCCAGATGGGTTCCAAATCGACCTTGGCGGCGGTGGTGAGGGAGAGGATTTTGTCACCCTATGCACGAGTCAGGGAGAGTACCCATGAGGAGACGTCGATAGGCAACTCACGGTGATCTCAACACCCTCGTCGGCGAGGATGAGAGCGGCGTAGGTAGCGGCGAGTTCGACGGACTGAGCAAATCACGTCAGTATTGCTGGCCTTGCTGTTGCTCCTGCCTCTCCGTCCCACTCACCATTTTAATCGTAAACCGGTTTAAGCTTTACGCAGGAATACGTTTATGAATGTTGGATGAAGAAACGGTCGACAGCTTGGTCTCGCAATCTTTGGGCGGGTTCGCGCGGAGGTGGTAATTTCGACCCCACCTCGGAATAATGACGTGTCACTCAAAGCATCAGTTTCTCGGTGTTTTGCGGCGTTTCCCTCGTCGAAATCGTCTGCGGCTCAGGGCGTCTCGCTTGCCCAGTTGGATAGGTGAAATTCTTTCTCCATCGTCTCCATCACTTCAAGACTAACTCAAAATGGCTCCTTCTACTAGGTCAGTCTTGCCCATGCGGTCGACGAGAGGAAGTAGCATGCTGACTTTGGTGTGTCATACAGTGTGGCCACTGCCGAGGTGAGCATACGAGCTGGGAAAGGGAGGGCTGGGGCAATGGGTGGAATGGGCAGAACAGGGACTCGGTGGAGCTTGTGGAGACGAAACGCATCTGCCCAGCCCGACCCTCATCCCGTGGAGAAATAGGACTAGGGCGCCGTGCTGACGGTTGGTCTCTCTAGCAAATTGCCGTCCCCGAGACGCTGCTCAAAAAGCGAAGAACAAACGAGGCCACCCGAGAGGCCAAGCTGGCTGCCGCTACCGAGGCTCGAAAGGTTAGTCTCCCGATGCCAGTCTCTCCACTTTCGTGTTCTCGTGCGTACGGGGGATGTGGACAGGTCGAGACCGGTGCATCCCTATCCGCGAATGATGCAAAACTGCCGACTTCCTTGTCGGACACGGCTAGCTAAGGCGTTGATGCTTGTAATTAACCATCTTTCGGGGCTGATCTCTATTCCTTTCTCGTCTTGCCTTTTGCGTTTGAATCGTCGACGAGGACTCGCGCTGACTCTTGCATTATAGGCGCAGAAGGCCAAGAGAAAGGTCATCTTCAAGCGTGCCGACGAGTACGTCAAGGAGTACACGAACAAGGAAAAGGAGGAGATCCGACTCAAGCGAGAGGCCCGAAAGACCGGAGACTTCTACGTCCCAGCCCAACCCAAAGTCTACTTTGTTGTCCGACTCAAGGGGTACGTCTCGCCGACGGGCTCAAGCCGTCTGTTGCTGATGTTCCCTCGCGTAGTATCTCCAAAATCGCCCCTAAACCCAAGAAGATCCTGCAACTCCTCCGACTCCTCCAAATCAACAACGGTGTTTTCGTCCGAGTCACCAAAGCGACCCAGCAAATGCTGCGACTGGTCGAGCCCTACATCACCTACGGAGAAGTCAACCTCAAGGCGATCCGAGAATTGATCTACAAGCGAGGTTACGCCAAGGTGCAGGGCCAGCGAATCCCCATCACCGACAACTCGATCATTGAGAAGCAGCTCGGTAAATTCGGCATTATCTGTAGGTTGCCGTCTATGCTTGCATCGTATCGGTGACTGACGAGTCTTCTCTGCTAGGCCTCGAGGACCTCGTCCACGAAATCGCTACTTGTGGCCCCAACTTCAAGCAAGCCACCTCTTCTCTCTGGCCTTTCAAACTCTCCAACCCCAACGGAGGATGGAGAGCCAAGAAGTTCATCGGTTACGTTGAGGGTGGTGACGCCGGAAACCGTGAGCAGCACATGTCGAAACTTATCCACCAGATGGTTTAAGCGAGATATGGTGCTGTCGGCGGAGGGCGCAGAGAGGGGAGAGCGGGGGGTTGACGATTTCATACTGAGCATGTACTCATTCCAGACACTTTGGTTGCCCCAGTTTGCATCGGGTCTGTCCACGCGAGTTCCCTTTTCGGGTGGCTGGGACCGGACCTGTGTTTCTGGAGAGATGTTTATAAGCCTACAGATGTGCGACGCGCTGCTAGCACGCAGATGTCGAGGCCCTGCAATCTGCCCGCAAGCCCGAAAGACCAGAGCGCTACCATAGCCGCTCTTCGGCACTGGCCCGCATGGATTTGACCGGTGGATACAATATGCAGAGGGATGCAAAAGCTACAAAATGTACAAAAGTCCAGACATGCTATATGAACAACTCTCTCTATGGGTCAACATCTATGCAGTCATTCGTGCTCGTCAACTGGGTGGTCCCTGCGGGTAGTACTGGTACGGCTGTTGCGGCTGAAAGCTTTCCCAAGGTTTCGGTCGAGCCGACAAGCTCGATTGCGAGGCGGGGTTCTCCTGCTCTGGGTTTAGCCACTCTGAATGCTGCGCGACCTCTCGAGATCCAACTTACGTTCAGTCCTTGTGGGATCTGCTGGACCGGGAGCTCGTTTGCACGTCCCTCTGATATCAGCGTACAAAGCATGTCGAAATTCATGCCCTGCTTCTCGGGCGAGTGCATCATGTTGAACGACTCGATGAGGTTGGGCGCGCTCGCGCTCGCGCTCGGAGCGGGGGAGTTGCAGTTGGCGATGTAGGTCTCCCAGGGTATGTTGAGGCCTTTCAGTCTGGGTGACATGCACTGTCAGCCGGTGCCCTTGGATGGTGGGATATGATATGACTGGCGTACCGCATAAAGTAAAACCACTGAGCCCGACCGATCATCTCGTCAATCTGCCCTGGTGTTTGCTGGCGGCCTCGTATGGCAGCGACGACAGTAGGCAGGCCTGCCTGCGAGATCCGTATCAGTATGACGGTGCATGAATTCAAGGTGAACGGGGGATACCCACCTTGAACTCGGCGTCGTCCGAGAAGGAATACGACTCAAACTCTGAGATGACCGTCTGGATCTGCTGTTGTTGGGCTTGCTGCGGGGTCGTCGGTGTGGGAATCATTGCGGGGTGCGCGCCGTATGGACGCTGAGCTGGGGATGGGTATGAGTACGGATAGGGGTCGGCATTCGGGCCAGCATAGGAATAGATATATGAGTTATATGGATTCATTCGGGAGCGAGCTCGGAGGCAGATTTAAGCGAGATTATTAGAGGTGATGCGTGTAGACGGCATCTTCGTACTCCTCTCGATCACTTGACGCTATATACCTTCTCCTGCGAGGCAAGGGTGCCCTCTGCCGAGCTCGGTCTCCGCTCTCGCTTGACCAGCACTGCGTTCGCTACCTCGCCCTGCGGGTATACATCCGCGTCGGACGTCGAAATACACAAGTTATCCGCTGAAAGGATGGTCAACTGGGTGTGATGGGCCCCAGAGGCGGAGCACGTTGCGGTGCCCAATCATGGTGCGGGGCAGTGACTACCGCCTCCTCATCGGTCCTTTTTCTCATCGCAAAGTGGCCAGGTAAAGAAAAGACCGTCGAGATCGCTGGAACAAGGCGGTGTAAGGCGGCACCGCATGATGATTCGCGTACGATAGCATAGCTTTTCATATCGACGGCTGAAGGTGCCGGTAGATGGAGTGAATCGCCTCTACGGGGCGCTTGTTGACAGCCTCGGTACAGGAGGGTGGACCACACCCTCGTTGTCCACCCTCGCTGACGGACATCGCCGCCTAGCCTGGTTGGCTTTCCCAGTACGGCACATTGTGCGTTTCAAACTCCAGACCGAGCCGAGTCCAGCAAGGGCCAGCCAAGCCGAGCAGAGAAATCAATTCGTTCATCCTGTAGTGTATGCTCCCACACACTCAACTCATGTCGCTGTTGCCCGACATCAAACCTTATTCCACCAATCTTGAAACAGAAGTGCTTGGGCCGTTTGAGCGCGTTGCTGCGTCCGACGGGTTGAGCTCCACTTACATACTCGTCTGCGAGGCAGGAGGTCACGTACAGATCTTCCAGACCGAGGTGTTCGCCGAGTAAGCCGGACATAGCTGCGCAAGATTCTCCACCGATAAAGGGGCACCGAGCGCCCCTCGTCCGTTGCCATTGCATTGCCCGAAGCTGTCGCACGCAGCCAGAAAGACAGAGTCTCCAGTGCCTCCCTCTGCTCTTCTGCGCCTCTAGTATTCCCGAGCGCAGATCGTACTGTGAACCGACGATCCAGTGCCCAGCCGAGTGAGACATGAGACAGCCACTCGTTGGAAATTGCCCGAACCGGAATACACCCGGCAGAGTTTCATGTTGCATTTCCCAAAACTGGTCCATTCCTCTTCAGGGCGATGGTGCGGCTTTGATTCTATTGTCCAAGTCGGGGTAGAGGGGCGTCGAGGTGGACATCGAACGTAGCGATGGGACTCGGTCATGCATCCTGTACTGTTCTACTTTACTTTGTCATCCCACCGACTCCATTCTATCCCACCCGACGACTGTTAGCTAGTGAGTTCAAGCCCTGCCCCCTTGGTCAGAGGCTCCGTGCGAGATTGTGGCGCTAGTTGCGACGTGAGGAGCTGGAGTGAGTCTGTTTCGTTAGACTGCTCGGTGATGCCGCGCAATCTGGAAGATTAGCGGGAAATGAGAATGGACCGTAGAAATCATGATTGGATTGGACTGACCTACCTGTCTTCGCTAGATCTACGCATCCTAGACAGCCAGTACCTCCTTGACATCCACACTCTCCTCCGCCGAGTCCCATAACCACCCCAAACATCACCCCGTGGCGATCCCAGCCATCCTTTAGAGGCACGAGCGCAAAACAGCCGACCCCACGGACCACGCATTCGTCCTAGTGACCGTCCGACCGTTCTCAACTCTGCAACGAGCCAAAACACTATCCTATATCGACCTACACATACCGCCCCAAGATGTCACTCACTCCCAGGGAACAGATGAGGTTGGCAAAGTTGGCGCTCATGGAAGAAGAGGACCAAGAAGAGGATGCAAGACGAGATCGGCGGAGGAGCAGGAGAGGGAGCAGTCTACAGTCGTCGAGTCAGCCCTCTCTCGTCATGGTATGTGAAAGCAGTCGTGGTATGCATACAGCTCGCTGACTCAAACCAGACATGCCCATCGCCTACCCAGATAGCGAATGCTAAACCACCGCCAACGTCCATCTTGCGGCGCCCGTCCTCGTTTCATTCCATCGCCTCCCAAGACGATATACAGCCGACGTCTCCCCCTCCCAAAGCACCTCTCCCTCCTGCACCATCACCCACGGAGACTGGCGAGCTGGACGTCCCGCGCCCCACTCTCGCTCGACGAGAGAGCAAGGTCCGCTTCTCGGACGAGATCATTCCTCTCACCACGAGTGTGGCATTGGAGTCGCCTCCGGCAGACTCGGGACCGGGAAAGCCGGCGGGGGACGGGTTACTGCAAGAGCCTCCTCATCATCCTCTGCGTAGACAATCCTCCGTCGAGGCTCTGCGCAAAGACCTCGAAGACCTCCGCCGATTCTCGACCTTCTCAACGTTGTCCGATCCTTTCAGTCTGCAGACCTCTCCATTACCATCGCGGTCTGGCTCGCTATCCGTGTCCCCTCCGACGAGCCGGAACTCGCTATCGCTGGACGAAGCATTCAAACCACAACTTCTGCCATACCCCAAAGTGTCCAAGAGGCTAGCGAGGTTGTCGGTCGAATCGTCGACATCCTTCGAGTCTGCGTGGAACACGCTCGCGGCATCGTCGGTATCGAGCGCGTCGTCTTTGGCACCGGCAATACACACCATCTCACCCACTCCCCTCTCCTCCGCCCCAGTCTCCGCATCGTCCTCGCCGGTCGCCTCGCCTTCCCTCCCAGCTTCTCCAACCTCTCCCCCGGCCCTACCTTCTCATCGCCTTTCACGATCGTCATTCGCACTGTCGACACGGTCATCCGTAGGATCTTATGCGCTTTCCCACCGGACTTCGGCGTCGTCAACTTCAAGTCTGGCCGTCCGGGACCGGATGCTTTCCGATGGCTCGTCGATAGATTTCGAGATCCCCGCATCCATCGCGGCACGGAACGCAACCTATCTCGCCTCTTTGCGTCCCTCGCCCGCCCACAACGACCCCGAGGGTAGCGTTCGGGTTCCGGCGATCAATCGCGCCGAGTGGAAAGACGTCGATTTGGGACTCAGTCCGAGGAGCACACCTCCTCCTGTGGATAGTGCAGAGATCATGTCACCGTTGGACATTTCCATTCCAGATCCCCTCTCAAAGCATCCAGATGGGGTCGATCTCTTGCTCCCTCCGGAAATGAAAGAACCTCTCCGCTCTAACCGCCACCAGCGTTCGGATTCGAGTTTATCGGCCATCGTCGCCTTCCCCATTCCCCCCGAGAGGACACCGAGCCTACAGGTGTCGCTCCAGCAGGGGGGTGAGCTATCACTCAACTCGCCAGTACCTCCCGCCACCTATTTTACTCTGCCAGACACGTATGGCGTCGGTGATGACGAGGACGAAGACTTCATGCCGAAACGATCCTCCAGTCCCACTCTACCGCAGGTCGTCAGAAGAGCGGGGAGAGCGAAACAGTTGAGAATCTTGGCAGCGGAATCCGAAGAATCGGATGACGACGAGAGCGAGCTAGGTGGGTCTGGATTTACGTAAACTAGCGTAAAAGCATGCTGACACGGGAAGCAGATCTCGGGACGGCCCTTGTAGATTCCGCTGTCCAGGCCAGGATCCTCTCCCCAAACTCGAGGTTGTTGAACGCCCCTCCAACTTCGCCCTGCGTACGACCAACGATGTTGCGAAGATCCAGCAGCAACACGGCGTCAACCTACAGCCACGTCCTGTCTGCAAGCAAAGGATGGTCTGGATCGGAATCCGAGGAGGAGGAATGGCTGGAATCCGTGCGAAACATGACCCAGCGAAAATCTTCGTCGTCCCAGGCTAGGCCAAGACTATCGCAGCTGGTCTTGCAACCTCGAAAACTGTCTGCGCACAACCGATTCAGTTCCATTTCCGAGACCTCAATCTCCACCATCGAGTCGTCTAATCCGCCGGTCACTCCGAACGAGAGCAACATCATGCCGTCCCCGACTGGCTCGCCCGTTAACTCTCCAGGCGACTACCCGTGGGGCCGATCGGCGCCCAATTCCCCCTCATCGTCTTCGATACAGCGCTTCGGTTCGATCGGAAGTAGTGGCTCTGTGAGGCGCAAGTCGTCTCACACGTTTTCGACGTCGCCCATGCCTAAGCCGATACAAGAGATCAGAGACTGGGGAGCTCCCGAAGTCCTGCTCGACGAGGAGTGGGAACCCAACGCTCCCTCGCCGTCCACTATCGACATCGGATCAGACTACTTTTCCGTCCCCGTGCAGAGACTGTCACCGTCGTCCACCTCGAGAGCAATCACCACCCCGGACGATCTGATGACCCCGCTCCACGATCACTACACACGAAACCTCGTAGTCGCCGAAGGAGGCGACGAGGCGACGCCGAGAATGCAAGAGAAGGCACGATGTCTTTCGCCGTTGCTGGATTTCGAGCATGACGGAGAAGGACTGTTGCTGGATGAGCAGATGCCTGATCTCGTGCATACGATTACGCTAGTGGAAAAGAGGAAAACATCTGTGGAATCGGCGGGAGGCGGTATTAAGGGGTCGCTGCGAAAGACCAGTGCCGGAAGCTTGCTGAGGAAGCCAAGCTCTGGAATGTACGCGAGGTAGAAGAGGTGAACTGTCTGTATCTCTGGCTGTTGTAGATGTTTACTTGTTATTCATAACCTCTGCGACCGGTGGACGATACTTTACCCACAGCAAACCCGGTCCTCGGCTCCGAGTCGTCCGGCTCCGAGTCGTGACGTCATTGTTGCGAGTTAACGAGTTCCTCACTCGCTCACGACTCGACCACAGCCATTTATATAAAGACTCTCTGAACATGCCCTTTGGAAAGCCTGCAGAACAGCACAGAATGCCACGACACAAACCATTCTCGCACAAGCAGAAGAAGGCGCAACTCAAAGATGCTCGAGCCGTCAAGCGGGGCGAGTTGACAACCGAGGAGGCCTCCACTGCGCACACGACTCGGATGGCTAGTCGGCGCGTGGGCACGATTGGACCTTCAAAATCGCTGCTCAGCGGGAAACCTCAAGGCGGGGACTTGACGACGAGGAAATTGCAATCGAAGTTCACCACTGTCTCTGCAGACTATCTCGAGCGGACGAGGAATCTTGCGTTCAAAGAGGTACTGGAACGGCCGTTACATGGCGACTCGGCGGTGTTTCCGATGGAGCTAGTGGAAGAGAGGGATAAAGAGAGACTCTCTTGCCCCGCTCGACCGAGATTCCGCGTTGGTCAGACGAAGAAGGAGATCGAGAGGAACGAGGAAGGCATGTTTGAGAAATGGTTGAGCGGGGTGGACGAGGTGATCAATGAGTGGCTCGATGGGGAGGACGAAGAAGACATCGACGAGCGAGATGCAGGCGAGCTGGATGAAGAGAGAGAGGAGGTGGAAAAGTGGCCTAGAGGACCGACTTGGTTCGAGACCAACTTGGAAGTCTGGCGGCAGCTGTAGGTTCCCGTTCCGCCTATTCTAGTCTAGTATAGCCAGGATCAACGCTGATCCATGTCTTTGCCCTAGGTGGCGAGTGACCGAGTCCTCTTCGATCATTATGCTCCTACTCGACTCCCGGTGTCCTCCTCTCCACTCCCCTCCATCACTCAAGACCTATCTGCAGTCCCTCAAACCCAAAAAGGAAATCATACTCGTCCTTACCAAAGCCGATCTCGTCGACGCCGACGCTCTGCAGGCATGGAAGCAGTGGGTCGTCGGATGGTGGGGTGACGAGGATCAAGCGGTCCAAGTCGTATCTGTCACGACATACGAGACAGAACTCCTGTACTCGGGTTAGTCGTGTTAATCTTTCGCGAGCTCGGCTGACAAGCCGTGCTTTAGAGAAACCAAAGCACAAACCAGACATCCCAAAACAATCGCTCGCAGAACTGATACGGGCACTCCAGACCGCCCATTCCCGACTACTCACTCGACCGGAAACGTCCAACGCCAACTGGAAAGCTGCGGTACGCAGTCGTATCGATTGGTCAATCTTGTCGAAACATGAAATGGTGGACGTCGTCTCCACAGCGAACGCTACCCAAGAGGAGACGTCGAATACGGTCGACGAGCCTGTCGAGAGAGATCCGGAAAACGAGCCGTTGACCATCGGGCTCGTTGGACAGCCCAACGTTGGAAAAAGTTCATTACTCAACGGCTTACTAGGAGAACAGAAAGTCCGGGCATCGAGGACACCTGGTAAAGTATGTACTTGACACCTCAGCTCTTTTCCTCGATCGGAACCTGATGATGAGGTGCCAGACGAAACACTTCCAAACGATGTTTTGGGGGTACAAGAAGGAAATCAAAATTGTCGATTGCCCGGGTCTCGTCTGCCCGTCTCTTGTCGGAGTAGACCTGCAAGTCCTAGCAGGGAGTCAGTGTTGTCTCGACTCATGTGCCCATCGAACACCGTGCTCACAACGTCTTGGTATCAGTATTACCGATCTCGCAAATCCCTTCTTTGCCCGCTTGCATCCATTTCGCCGCTCGACATTTGCCTCTCGAACAGATCTTCCGCATTCCCTTCCCATCCTCCTACGAAGTCCCCGACGACTATGCCAGTCGCAAGACGTATCGGGATCCAAATCGTGTCACCGAGGTCGTGGAAAGGAAAAAGGTCTGGACGGCTGGAGGATTGATGGAGGGACGAGCGGAAGATCGAGGATTCGGTGAGTGGTCATACGCTACAATGACTGCTATATCCTTTGCTGATCGTCTTTTACATTCAGTCACTGCGAAGGGAGGACGACCGGATACAAATCGTGCTGCGAATGGGAGTAAGTTTTCTGTTTGGATGTCCTCTTCACCAAGGCAAGAGGGACGATCGTTGATGAGCCGCGTTCACAGTAATGCGACAACTAGCCGACGGGAAGATCCGATGGGGCTTCTGGCCACCGGGCTCGGAGGTGGAAAGTAGGGCCGGAAAGGGGATATGGCTCGGGGATTTCTCACATGGAGATGCAGAGGTTGGCTCGGTGGGTGACGAGTCTTCGGAAGTCGAGGAAGAGCCAGAAGTAGGAGATGGGAAAAGTGAGGATGAAGACGAGGAGGAAGAAGATGAGGAGGAGGCAGACGAGGGAGAGGACGATGACGAGGATGACTTCCAGAAAAAGAATGTGGGAAGCTTCTTCGCGGCGTTGGATATGAGCGATGGCGATGAAGAGGAGGAAGAGGAGGAGGAGGAGGAGTAAGGCGGTATCTCTGGCATCTGGCATCGTGCCTTTCCAATATCCACTTCACATGTCTATACACTTACATACATACGAATGCCCCATAGTTTGTCATGCACAACGTAAAGACGTCAACAGGTCCTTGAGCTACAGTCGGAGTTACCCTGCAACCCAGACAACCCGTTTCCCAGATGCTCAATCTCGCCCGTGTCCACGGTCTCCTTGACTGCCACTCCTCTCATCACTTCCTTCTCGCCGTTTTCCTCCTTGGGGTCTTTCCTGGCGCTGGCCCGCCAGTCGCCCAGATCTCGACCCAGCGCTTCCTTGATAGAGCCACGCAACGGGTTCGCCCCTTCAGCTTGTTCCAGAAACCATGGCTTGGACATGTAATTTCGAACGCCATCCGGCAGGATCACAACCACGTTCGCATGTGCGTCCTGGGCGATGTCTTTACCTCGAGCGGTATCTTTCAGGAACTTGAGTGTTCCCGCGAGAGCCGAGCCTGAAGATCCGCCAACAAAGACACCTTCTGTACGGCTGTACGACCGTCAGTCAAAACATTAGGGGGACAGAAACGTACATGAGTCGTTTCGTCATGGCGAACGCGTCGGTATCGTTGGTCTTGATCCATTCGTCGATGGTAGGTGGGTTTGGATCAAGGACCTGAGGAAAGAAGTCCTGTACATCGTCTAGATCAGCGGAGTTGAGGATCGATACACCTCCCAGGGCTCACGTAACCTATTCCTTCTACTTCGTAATTGCCTACATCCCCGCCGCCAAGAATACTGCCCTCTGGGTCGACAGCGAGCACGACCGTTCTTGCAGCAATGGACGACGCATGGTCACGAATCGCTCGCGCAAGACCGGTGATTGTACCGCCTGTCCCAGCTCCTGCAACGAGAAGCGAGATTGACTTGTTGGCAAGGTTCGATGTCGAGAGGGAGTACTGCGAGCAGTCCAAAAGTATTCACCCTACTCCGACCACAGGCTACTGAATGGGTCGACCTACCATAATTTCCTCGTAAGTCGTATAGTAGTGAGCCAAGGGGTTGTTGGGATTGGAGTACTGGTCAAGAATGACGGCATGGGGTATGGAATGTTGAAGCATTCGAGCGATCCCTAACGAAGTTCAGGCTTTCTCCTGCTTGATTGGGGATTCTGCAAACTCACCGATGTGAGACTCGGGACTGTCCCACCTACAAGTCAAGGATCAGCGATGCCGGGAGGACCACGGATCTCCAAAGACTCACGCTGCCTCTGTGCTGTCATGTGATCCGCGTGAGCTAGAGAACCAGTAAGAAAATCAGAGATCGCTAACGGTGTGCGAACGATTTCTGCGCCAAGAGCTCGCAGCATGACTTCCTTCTCCATACTCATCTTGGCTGGTAGAGTAATGATGCATCTGCAGTAGGTCAAGTGTCATGGAATATCGCCGTGAGATACGCACTCACTGGTAGCCTTTCAGCGCACATGCCAGAGCAAGTCCGATGCCTGAGCGACCGGGTTGAGCTGGACTCTACGGCAATGGTTATAAGCGAGCTTGCCTGTGTTTCCACCTAACGACGGCTCATCAGCTACGCGATAACGACAAGTCGAGTGATCCTGCTCACTCGTGGGTTCTATGACTACACTCTGTCCGGGAATGAGGACACCTTCTTTCTCGGCTTCTTCAACCATTCGCTAGCCCCATCGATTAGACCGCTGGGTGGCAAATTGTGACCGCCGAAATCACCTTTGCTATTCTGTCCTTAACGGAACCTCCAGCAGACAAGTATTCGCATTTGGCCACTCAATTATTGACTCAGCGTGAGGACGAGAACAAGAACCTCTGGTGACAGCTTACATAGATTACACGCCAGACCTTCTTGTTCCGAGATGCGTTTGAGGTGGATGAGTGGCGTGTGGCCGATGGCGTCCATAGCAGAGGGGAGCACCCCATGCCAATGGTGCTTGTTGGGGTTCGGATCCATCGTACTGTTGAGGTTATCAATACAGCGTACGGGAGATGTAGATACAAGGGAGGGGAAGAAGCAATAACGCGTTGGGTGTCTATGGCTGAAACCGATTCACGTCCATAGCGTAATAGAATTCCTCCGCGCCACGTGGGCGATATCCGCAAAGCGCTCTCGGCCAGCATACTCACCCATTCTCTCTCTTGCTTGCGACTCACAACTGGACATCTCTGCAACAATCTCGTCGGTCCCTCTTCGCAGCGTACGACACACAGGTAGCGCTGCCTGACCGAGGTGACTGTCCCAAGGAATGTCGGCGGAGGACGGCGTGCTGGAGGCGGCCTTGTCGCCTCAGACTTCCTCTCCTTCCGAACCACCACCCTCATCTACTGCTCCTACGGTGACCGCCTCACGCGCCAGCCCAGGAAGGAGGTATTGGTTCGGCATTGGTACGCCTTCGACTCCTTCAAAGATAGCAAAGTCCAAGAGGGGGAGCGTCCTTGAGAATGAAGAGGTGGAATTACAAGAAGTCGGCAACTCACACGTGAGAGAGGACTCGACCACCGAGACAGTTAGGCCTCCAGAGACAGGAGAAACGGAGGATAAGGAGCTGCTCGATATCGAAGGCAAGGTGGAAGAGACTATCAAGAAACGAAAAACACGTAAAACAGAAGACGAAGAGGCCGTACGGATGAACGATCTATCGGGTAAAACACCGTCGAGGAGTGTCTCTGGACCTACTTCCAGTCAGATCATTGGCAGAGAAACGGTGAGTTGAAGATCACTGTTTTCTAGGCTGATATCCAAGCCTTCCTTTTCGTCGAGGACATTCTCACGCACAGCGAGCGATCGCTATTCCGTCGATGCCTCCGAATCCACGCCTCGCCCATCAACCCTGGCCCTCACACTGCCGCCTACACCCTCGCCCAACCTACATACCTCCGAATTCAACAAGAACCAGCCTCCACTCCCATTCGAGCGACCCCTTCCCCCGCTACCAACACCAAGTTTACCGCATGGTATCGTTGTGACGCCCAGTAGCCCTCGCAAACCAAGCGGTTTTCGAGCACGTAGCCAGTCTGACCGATCCAAGAGTAGGTCCAAGTCAAGATCTAAATCTCCTGCTGTGGCAAAGTCGTCACCTATCGGACTCGGTCTCCCCGTGACTCTGGACAGAACCCTTGAAGGCCCTCCTCTACCAACCAAGGCCCAATCCGTCTCTTCACCGTTCCCATCCCGAAATCCGAGCCCGGTACCCAAAATATCGTTTGCAGATCCGGACGGGACGGATGTGCGCGGAAGATCGCCTGACGGGCGGACGGAGCCCAGGAAAGTGATCAAAAGGGCTCGAAGTCTGTCCGGACTTTTCGGTAAATCGCCCGTGTCCGCTTCAACAGTCCAGGTAATTGGAAACTTGCCAGTGTCCAGAGATGGCAACCAGGACTCAGAGACCAGTGCAGCTGGCGCTGCAAAGTCTCAGGGGGTCTTGGAATGGCTGGGCGTCCGAAAACCTGTCGATCGACGTCGATCGGAGGGGAAGTTGGACCAGTTTGATGGAACCGACGATCGGGACACTGCGGCTACTGTGCGAAATGGTAAATTAGTGAAAGAACGGGACAAGGGGAAGAGAAAGGTCAGCGTGGGTCTGGATGTTGAAAGCGAGGCGTCCGAGAAAGCTTCCATGGAGGACTCGACTCGCCCAGAGCTACGGTCCACCTCTACGGTCACTGTCGTCCCTACACCTGGCAAATTGTCGAACCTCTTCACCTGGAGGACCGCCAAAGCTCTAGATATGGACGAACCGACTTTCCAACGACCTAGTCCACCGGAAAATTCCGCTACAAGTTCCTCTTTATCGTCATTCACTCTACCTTCCGTCCCGCCATCACACTCCCCTCTCTACCCTAGAGAGGGGCCTTGGTCGGAGAGCCCCACCTTGGACTCCGAAGAGATGCTCTTTTCTCCTCCGATAGGGGGCCATTGGGGTCCAGGTGTCCGTCCCTGGATGGATCATCCCAACCCTTCTCGCTCGTCGGCTTCAAGTCCCCTAGAGTCTCTCCCTGAACAACCGACGACAGATGTAGGTCTGTCTATACCGATCCCACAAGCCAAAGAAGGTCGCGTTCGATCCTGGTCGGACGCTCCGCGACCCTCCTCACAACGTCAAGCACAGGCTTCGGATCCGTCGCTGCCCGAAGTGCCCAAAGTTCAGCCCTCCCCTTTGACTCCGACTCGACCGACCATGGGTGACCGATCCAACTCTGGGAACTCCGCCATCATCGACCGAGTAAAGAGTGTGTTTGGGAGGAACCGAAGCAGAAGCAATAGCCTATTGAGGCACGAAGATGTCGTCTTGGGAGCGGACGAACTCGGGAGTGTGAACGACCTTTTTGCATCAGACCACCATCGTCAGTCTTTCTCGTCATCGTCTTCCATGGCCTCTCCTGGCCCAGGTCGAGGTCGGTCTGGCGATGTTCTACCCGCCCCTCTCATAGGCTACGAGAGTCGCAAAAACTTTGGTGACAAGTCGGAGCGGTCTCCCCGAACGTCCTACACCGCTTCGACGTCCTCCTACGCTACCGGGTCCACTAGCTACTCAAACAATACTCCGAACTTCGCTCCCGACCATTCCACTTCATTACGTGGTGGTCGAGCTCGAGCATCCACCTTTTCCCTCGCTCCGTCGGCCTACCACTCGCCTATTCTCCACCCCATTCCTAATCCTCACTCATCTGCTACGCCACCTCGAAATCGTCCTCGCTCGATAAGGCGTCTTTCCAACGGCCTTTTTGGGTCTTCATCTTCCTCACCCAAGACGAACTCTCTCTTTCCCCATCCACCCAGGTCGAGCGGATCGATTTCTTCTACAGCTGGTGCCTTTGGCCTGTGGGATGATGCGAGTTCGGGTCCCCAGAGCCAAACGACCAGTCCAAGGCCTAGCATGGGGAGCATCACTGCGGTACCGAGTTCTGCAAAAGACGTTCCCCGAGAGGGAGATGAAAGCGTGGAAAAATGGCTCGCAAAACTGTCGGTGGTCAGCAGAGGAGAAGTGGCCAATATCCTCGCGGCAAGGTGCGTACGCAGTCACTACGATAGCTAATTTTTCAGTGGCGATGCTTTCCACACCGAGGCGCTTCGTGCGTACATGGGCAGATTCGACTTCACCCATAATTCCCTCGACGTTGCTCTGCGTCGACTGTTGATGCAGATATCGCTTCCGAGAGAGACTCAGCAGATCGATCGAGTCATCGAAGCCTTTGCTGTGCGATACGAAGAATGTGAACCGGGCTTGTTTCTACAGAAAGGTATGTAGAAGGGAACTGCACAAGGTTAACGATTCAGACAATACCTACGTTCTGGCTTTTTCGATGATGATGCTCCACACGGACGCATTCAACAAGCACAACAAGAACAAGATGAATAAATCCGGCTATGTTCGTAATACCAGGATGGAGGGTGTCCCGCCGGCGGTTCTGGAGGTGGGTTGGACTTTGGCACATGAGCTGATCGACAGACCTTTTTTGACAACATAACCTTCACACCTTTCGTCTTCATAGAGGACGATGATATGCGGTCATCGGGTTACGAATCTTCTTCATCGACTTTCGCCGCCGGCACGACACCGACCTTCTCCAGCACTCTATTGCAAAAGCCTGGCAAGATCGACGTTTATCACTTGATCGTCCGGGGTCTGATTGGATCGTTGCGCGTGGATCTCGAGCAGCAAATACCTGCCAAAAGCCAATTCTCATGTCTTGGCACTCGGCCTTTCCTCGACATGGAAGGTCTCCACCGTGCATTCATCCAAGCTCGAACTCTACAAATCACTTCACCGAGACAGAAATCCTCTTCCGCTGGTCAAGGCAACAGCAGCGAGTCAGAAATGATTCTCAAAGTAACTAAAGTTGGACTGCTGAGTAGGAAGGACGATGTTATGAACGGCAGAAAGGCGGGCAGCAAGAAATGGAAGAGCTGGAGTGTTATCCTGACCGGATCCCAGCTGCTGTTCTTTAAGGACCCCATCTGGGCCCTTACGTTGTTGGAGCAAGCTCGCTCGACTGCCGATGCTGCCGACCAGCTACTGTTCCCTCGAATGTCGACTTTCAAACCAGACGAGGTGTTCCCTGTTAAAGGCTGCATCGCAATCTTTGATAGAGAATACTCCAAAGTGAGACCTCTTTGTGCCTCGTCCTCTGCAGCAGCTGATTCCTGACTAGTATCCCAATACGTTCAGATTCCTCATGCCTCATGGTCGGCAATACCTCATGCAGGCAGCGGATGAGTTCGAAATGAACGAGTGGCTCTCTCTCGTCAACTACGCTAGCGCCTTTAAGACCGCGGGCGTTAAAATGAGGGCAACTGGCATGGAGAATGGTCAGGTTGTCTTGGCGGGGGCGGCAGCGGCGGCCTCCCATCGCCGGGACCAAGATACAACGTCTCGGAACTCCATGGGTGGAACACCGAGAAAGCTGGTTTTTGGAGACTCGGACCTGAACGACCCTTTGCGACCACGTCCCATCAGAATCGCCAGTGCCGGGAAAGACGCTCTGGTAGATGTCGAAGGAGCGAACGATGTCGTGCAAAATCAGGGAGAACAGTTGGAGGAAGTATTCGGTGTGGTCAAAGCCGAGTTGGCGGGCCGAAGCAGTCACGATGGAGTCGCGAGACAACCATCATCGAGGTCGGAGATGATTGCAGTACGCGTCTCATGCTTTCCTTTTTGACCAAAACTGACGTTCTGTAGACTCAAATGCGTCTCTTCAGAGAGCGAGTGCTGCCCATCGAGCGCCAGTTAGCTGATAACCTCCGAGTCGCTCGCAATTTGGCTGTCCTCACGCCGTTTCAGAAATCTACTCGAGATCGGATCGAAACAGTGATACCTGCCCTCGCCACGAGAGTACGGGACGATCGGATTCAGCTTGCGAAATTCCATTTATGGATCACCGTTCTACACAAAGATCTAGAGAGGGAACAGAGAGAGTGGGCTCGGCTTCGACATGTGGCTTTACAAGCTGCTACCAAAAGTCTGCGGGATCCCAATGGAGTCCAAGCTGTCGTCGACAACGTAAATGCTCCACCAGGCCCAATGGAAATTCCTACGCTGGCGTTACCGTCAATGGATGACGAAGTTGAAAACGAAGACGAGGACGGACTCAAGTTCGGCTGTAGCCCTGGAGAGCTACCCGTGGTGATCAGGCGGCCAAGTGATGATGTCGAAAGAGTACTTTCGGCGAATTTAAACTCCTCTCCTCAATCCGCCCAATATTCGACGGCGACGGCTTCTCCTATCGTTCTGAATGATGAAGACACGACCGTCCACCTTGGCATTCCGGATCTTCAACCTGAAGTGGAAGTGGCGGAAGATTGGCAGAAAACTAGAGCGGCTAGGAGGGTCTCACTGGCAACGTTCCCTCCAGGCGAGATCAGGAAGTTGTCGGAAAGGATGAAGAGGGACAGTGGGGAGATCGGTCGGTCAGCGGAAAGTGGATCGAAATGAGGGCATTTTGAGGGTGCACACCGGCATTGCATGTACATACATACACATTTGCATTGGATGACATGGTCATCATGCGTGATTGAGCAAGAAGTCCACTTTGCTTCCGCTTCCGTCCATGCTGTGGAGGTATCCGAGTTCCCCTTTGACATCACCTTCAGTATGGTTACTTCAGGTGGTCTCACAACTCACTCTGCTCTACACTCGCCATGGTCTCCTCGGATCTCGAACAACTCTCTCGCTGGAGAACGGTCGGAGCTCGACACTCTCAGCAAGTTGTTGAGCGTGCAACGAGGGTCCTCAAATCTACCGGCCTCGGTGATCAAGGTAGGTACCGCTTGAATTGAGAGTGCGTGACGTGTACGAGCTCCAACATGACATCCAGAATGGTCAATACGGGAACAGCTCGCGATGGCTGCATTTGATCTGGGAAAGACCAACCTTGGAGCCGTACGTTGCTAACTCCTTCTTGTATCGCTCTCGCTCATGGTAGCATCTTAGGAGCAGCTCCTCATACTCAACAAACGATTCCCAGACTCCCCTCGTGTTCACCTTCTCCACGGTCTGGGTCTAGAGGCGAGAGGGGATCTCGAGGGTGCCAGGAAAGCGTACGAGGATCTGCTGCTGGACGATGAATGCAATGTGGTACGTTCCGACTGGCGTCGACCTGGCTGCTTCTCGTCGCGCACTCTGATCATCCCCGCAGTCTGCTCAACAGCGTCTCATCACGCTCTCACTATCTTCACCTACCATCGACGTTTCCAAAACCATTGCGGCACTCCTGAAGTACTTGGATACGTTCTATACCGATCCGTCGGCTTGGTCGTTCCTCGCCGAGCTCTACGCAGACTTGGGACTTTATCCGCAAAGCATGGCGGCGCTGGGACACTTGATGTTGATCCAGACGTGGGATTCTGCTGCTGTTCAACGAGCAGGCGAGACAGCGTTCACGATGGGGTGAGTGGTCTCCTCGTCATTCTGAAGGCTTTCTTAACTATGGATCATAGGGATTATCAGTTGGCATTGAAGTATTTTCTCAGGGCGACGGAAATGGAGACGGAACCATCAGGAACGACCGAGGCCAGCACAAAGTCGAGGTCATGGTGGGGTGTCAAGCTAGTCAGTTTGAGCTCCGCTCCTATGCCCCTCCCAAGATACTGACAAACAGCAGGCGACAAGGCGGTTGCTCAACCTTTCCAACTCGGACTCCTCGGTTCCTTCAAACCTATCCTCGTCACCCAAGCAGCTTCGCCTGTTGGATGAGTTGGCTACTGAGAGGTTACTTGCGTTTGGAGGAGCAGGATTGGGCGTAAGGCGCAAAGTCTTGGCGGGTGCGGAGAAGACTAGATAGATTGACCCGTTGGACCCCTGGATACCCTATGAGATTATACCTTTCCTACTACTAGGACCCAGTGACGGTTTGAAGGACAGTCATAGACTCTGCATGCATATGATAAACAACCTAATATATACCACTGACGGGCGGAGAATCTCCTCCCGTCATTTCTCTATACCCCTCTTGGCGCGCCATGAAATGTCAACTTTGCTTGGCCATCCTGACCGATGACCATATGTTTTCCCACCACATGGGATCTGGCCCTTCTAGTCAGGGCAGTCTTGACCTGGAGTCCAACCGACGTCTCGAGTTGACCCAGTCGAGACTTGATGATGCCCTCATTGACGTCTCCGGTTCCTCGATCCTCTGAGGATCGGATTAGATCTGCAAAACACTTTTTTAAAAAATTCGCTTACTGATGCAGTTATGGGCTCGTGTGATTGCCGCCTTGAGGATCGAGACTTGTTCGCTGTCATTGCCCGTGGACATCTGGATCTCAACGAGGGCTTCGACATCGGTGACGGCCTCGTAGAGGAGAGAGACCTTATCCAAGATCTCACTGAAATCAGGTCTTTCCGCCACCAGCGCGGCGTAAATATCATCCGCTGCGCGGCAGATCAATGAAACGCCTGGAACAGCTCGCGTCTCGTCCTGTTGGATTGATCATGTCAGCTTAGTAACGACATTGTATGAGGCGCTGGCCTACTTGAATTATCCCCTCCAGACATCCGGGCTGCACAACTCCCAAAGCCATCCACCGGCCGACTTGTCTCGCCTCCTTGCTACGCTGCCCGATTGCAAACTGCAGAGCAGTCTGAACGCCGACAGGGAGGTCTCTGAAGAACTCGAGGAGGAGTTGCGTATACTCTAAAGCAGACTAGAGGAGAGTAAGGATGGGCAAGATCTCGAACTCGAGGTACGGAACTGACCTGATTGGCGAGGCAGAGCGGCCAAAGGAACTCGAGGCTCTCATCAATGGATTGTAGTATGCTTGGCTCGGTCGTTGGATCGAGAGAGAGGAGCAGCAGCGTTGGAACTAGGAGACACGAGTCCTTGGACGAAAGCCAATCACTCCTGTATTGTAGTCAGCGTCGAGAGGGGAAATATAGGAGAATGCGTACCTAGCAGCGATCGCAATCAATTCGCAAAGGAATCCGCTGACGAATTGTCGGTCCGCATCCCTCAGCGTTATATTCTCCGACACGGCCAGCGAGGGCAGACCGGCTGCGTGTGCTCCGACCGAGTACCAGATGGAAAGGATCCTGCCAGCGAAGCCGTTGGGGCACATGAATGGATCGCTGAAAGCCTTCGAGACCTCGGAAGTCTTCATCGCTTCCACTATGAGATAACGAGCGGCGGTAGAAGGAAACGTCGGATGTTGAGAAGTCAGAGCTGATAAGGCTCAGTATGGAAATCCCGGCATCTCGCGAAGTACCCACCACAATCTAGAAGCCATTGATGGAGAATAGTCCTGTCTTTGCCGGACGGCACGAGATCAAAGATCCCGTAACCGAGCAGGTTTGCAAGCCTGTCTTCGTCTGCTCAATGATCAGTGTGGTTCACATCCTTATCGGTGGAACGAGAAACTCACCTCTGGCTATGGCAGCCTGGACAATAGTCGATACTATTCGATTTTCGGATTGGATCCGCAGCGGTGGGATGGAGCGATCGTAGTCGATCTGTCGGAGACTGGGTACGACACGGGGAATCAAAGAAGGTAATTGACTCACGGAAAGCCCGTCATCAGGTCGCCAGAACCCGGGCCATCCAGCAAGAGGATCGCTTTCCGCGTTTTTGCCTCTCTTGACGTCCTCTAATAGCCTCGTGTCCAGCTTCAAGTCACCTGGCAATTGGTCTTTGACTCTATCCAGATCCATTTGTCCATCGTTGCTATCGAAAGAAGACTCTCTGGATTTGGTGCCGCCGGAGTCGGGAGTAGGATAGGGCCCAGATCGAGTCGATAGAGTCGATTCCTTAGTAGGCGACTGAGACTTTCGAAGAGCCTGAAGAGTCCGCTCTACATCTCGTCCCGAGCGACCTTCACGGCGGTCCTTCTCCTGCTGTCGCATGATTCGTTCGAACGCTTTCGAGTCGGCAGACTTGACTGCCTTCTTTGGAGTGAGGGCGGGTGTGAGAGTCAGGCTACTTGCAGCGACCATTCGGTTGGTACGTCGAGGAGATCGAATGGCTGGCTCGGCTGCTTCAGGTTGAGCAGCTTTGGCAACCTCGCTTCTGAACCTCGACATCAGCAACTCATTGTCACGAAACCAAATCATAAACATACGTCAACAAAGCTCCAACATCCTCCAGCTCTGGATCCTCTGCCTCATTGTCCATCAACAATTCAGTCATGACCTTTCGTCTCTCTTCAATCTCGTGCTGAGCTTTTCTTCTTGCCTCTTGCTGTTTGGCCTCGGCGATTTGCGCCTTGGCAAGTATGCCATCGATCACGTCGTTTGTTTGGTGACTCGAGATGGTGGTCGTATCAGAGGATTCCGTACACAGCTTCGTCGGCGACTTTGTTTGCGATTGCGGAGATGCGCGTATCAGGTGCGATTGTTTGGTGGGACTGGAGACTGGACTCCTAGGCAGGTTGTGATCGAATTGCAGTTTTTGAGGAGTTTTCACCGTGAATTCAAAGTCATCGAAATTGTCGAACTGTATCGATCTCTAAGCGATAGACGCAAAGACATTCGGAATACCTACCTCCTCTTCCTCCCCATGGGTCTCGTTATCCACGATCTCCTCCTCCAGTATGATACGGGCATGTACCGGTCTTGGTGTGGGGTCGGCGTTTTCGAGCTTTTGAGTCTTCTTTTCGGGAGTAGAAGGAGCTGAAGACAGTTCGCTCGAGAACGTCCTCGATCGAAGCATGACAGGCTGAGCAGGAGTGGTGGGAGACTTTGCAAGGTTTCCGCTCCTTTTGGCTGCCAGCGCGACAGACTCTTCTCTTGTACCAGTGCTACCCTGGTTTTGTTTCTCCATAGCCCTCTTGCCCATCTTTCTTGAGCGGCTCGGACCTCCGACCGTGCCCCTACTGGTGGGCCACTCGTGTATAGGCGTATCAACCGGAGGAAGAGTGTATTTGCCGGGCTCGGCTTTGACTCTTGTTGGCCGCTCAGCGAGCGCTTTGACGGGACGCAGCCTGGCTGGCTTTTTGATTGAGGCTTTGAAATCGGGGCGATGAGCTTTCTTCCCAGCAGGAGGTTCCGGTAGCCGCCTTGGTTCTGCATGGGATCCGAAGGAAGATTTCGATAGAGTTGAGCTTGAGACTTTAGTGGGGGAAGTGGATGGAGTAGTCGAAGGGTAGAAGCTGGCTGCTGGGATCGCAGAGAGAGATGAAGAGGAGCCCTGGGCTCCCAGCTGGGGCGCTGAGGTCGATACCGACGGCACACGTGGAGAATGACGAGGTAGAGACACTGTTTTCGGCTGACGCAAGTGCGAGGACGACAGCATGGATGTAGAGGAGGGCGTGCGCTTAAGGGATAGGGCAGGTTTGGAAATGGGTGGTATGAACTTGGTGGAGGACGTGGCTGGTTGGGCGGAGGAAGAGTTCGGCTTGAGGGAAGATGGCCTCGGCTTCACTGGCGACGTTGAGAGTGATGGTCTCGAAGAGCGCGGCCTCGTTGTCTGATCAGAGTTGGCCAGCGTCGACGAAGGTACGGATTTTGATGTCGAGGCCGACGAATCGCTGCAATGCTTTCCGCGTGAACAAACAGACGCCTCATCGCAGAGTCTCTTCTTCAGATCTCGCCGCACCCCAGCGGCCTCAATGTCGCCCAAATCCCGGAGCTCGGCGAAGAGAGCTGATGGTGATGGTAGTACAGTGTCCTCTCTCGAGACAGTCCTGGTAAGGGATCGACCGATCGAGAACCGGTCTGGAAGCGGGGTTGAGTCCTTCTTGGAGTGAGAACCGAAAGCCGAGCTTTTTATCTTCTTGGTCAAGCTCGGTGCAGCAGAGAAATCTCTTCCCGCTAGCCTTTTGTTGGTCCCTGTGACGAGAGAGCCTCGCATTATGTAGTGCGCTTCAGGTGAGGAGCATATCTCGATGGGATTGCTGGCGGATCCCGAAGCGAAGGCAGAGCGAGAAGATTGAAGGGTTCGGGAGGAGCTGGACAGGTTGCGACAAGGTGCGGGTGTTGGTCTAGGTTGTATAGGTCGGGCTCGGGATTCGGAGGTGGCGAGGGAGGACGAGGAAACTTTTGTGCGCGAGACCGGATGTCGTGCTCGTGATGCTGGGGATTGCTTGATGTACGGTATCTCTTCAATGGACGAGCTGGCTGATGAAGCTCGAGAAGGTGTAACTGGGAAGGGCAAGGGAGGGCGCGTGGACGAAGAAGATGACGCGGCTTTGATCACGTTGCCCGACTCGCGAGGGATACCGGTAAAGGGGTCGAGCGTCCATGTTTGATCTCGCCTTGTCTTGTTCGTCCCCTTGAGCGACTCATCCGAGTCCATCGACACATCAATGACCGCCCTGTGCTTGCCCTTGCTCCTACTCGAGATAAACGAGTTGGTCGAATCCATGAGCCAAGGTGGATTGGGCGACAGCCCGTGTTTCAACCGAGATAATTTGCAGATTGGCAAAGGACCGAGCGAAGCAGGTCGCGTCGCGTGCGATGGGAAAGTGAGAGTGCGGTTCCGCTTCAGCCCAAAGAGAACTCTTATGTCGTCTCGGGTATCTGATCCGCTGGTGCTTGCGACAGCAGTACGGTGTATATAAGCTGTGGTCGATGCCGTCAAAGCCGCCCCTTCCTGTTTTGAAGATGTACTTACACCAGCGGCCTCCTCCTCCTCCTCAGGCCTGTGCCACACAAACAAGGCAGCGAATAACGCCGATCACTTCCGTGGCCACCCGCCGACGTCATTTTTGGATGGGAACGGGGGGGGCGCATAGCAGCCGAGCAAAAGTCCAACTCCTTTTCATCTCATGCACCGTTGAGAAAGGTCAACAAACGATACTCTATTTAACGACCCTTTTGAATCATCAATCAAATCAAGCATCATGTCTTATGCCGCCGTCGCTAGTCACAATAGTGAGTTTAGGATCACTCTCGCGCCCGGCCTCCTGGTCTCGTGCGTCACTCACTGTACTGACGCATCCTTCAAACCGACAGTCCCTGCTGGAGAGATGCCCGAGCCCGACCAAGGTCTCCTTGCTGGGCACTTTGACGGAGAGACTGTAGCGCACGACGATATCGATCACCAGGTGAGTGTGGATGCTAGATCTGCCGTCGCCCCTCGGCGTTACCGCCCCAGATTGCCTTGTCTCGGCAGTTGCGTCCGGCGTAAAGACGGCACTCTTTCGTCCTATGGGCAGAGTCCGTCGACATCATGCTGACTACTTGCGTGATCCAGCTCAACGTACTCCCCGCTGGCGAAGATCCACACCACCCCCATGTCCAGCCTCACGTCGCTCCCGCTCCAGAGAAGATTGTCTTCCATCCGACTGAGACGCCCGAACCCTCAGTCTCTGACGCTGCTCCCAAGCCACTGCCCACCCCTGCCAAACATAGCGTCAAGCTACCAGAAAGCGGAGCAGACTTTGACAAGAAGAAGGAGGAAGTGAAGGATTCCGCCGCCAAGGTCGAGAAGAAAGCCGAGAAGGGCTTAGATAAGGCTGAGAAGTCTGCCAAGGAGAACTTGGGCAAGGCTGAAAAGTCTGCCAAGGAGAACTTGGAAAAAGCGGAGAAGAAGGGCAAGGAGATCGGCAAAAAGGCCAATGTGAGTATGCGGATGCCGATCAGAACGACGGCTTACGTCGCGCCAGGCCGAGCTACACAAAGCCGAGGACGCTCTTGCGCCCTACTGGGAGAAGACGAAGGACGTTGTTCTTCGACCGGGCACTCTGGGTGGCCTCATGGGTGTCGGTAAGGGCTTTTCTGGAGCTATGCCGATCTGCAGCTGACTCATCCTTTCCAGTCAATGTTGGTCTCCTGGGCACCCTCGGCTACTTTGCCTACACCAGAAAAGATCAGGTTTGGGACAGGAGAATCGTTGCTGGCGCCGTCGCCGGAACCCTGGCATTGTTTGGAGGAGAAGGGTACTTTGCACTCCTTTATAGATGGAGTAGAGCTTATGGTTCCCCGTCAGATATGTCGCCGATTCGTATCTTTCGACTCCAGAGGGAAGACAGGAGGCAGAGAGAGCCAAGAAGGAAGGTTCTAAATTCTGGCTGCAGACCAAGGAGACCGTTCTCCGACCGGGAGTTGCCGGTGGTCTTGTCGGAGCTGGCGAGTCGTTTACGCGGAATCTGCAACGGTGATGGCTGACGACGACCTAGTCAATGTTGCTATCCTATCCACTGTCGGCTACTTCAGCTACAAGCACTGGAACCAAGTTTGGGACCGACGAGTCGTGTCGGCCGTTTCTGTCGGTTTGGTCGGTCTCAGTGGTCTAGAGGGGTAAGTGTCTTTTCTTTCGGCTCGATGCTTGCTGACGAAGGTTTGACAGATGGGCCGGGAAGGTCTACGCGGACAAGGAGCTTCCCAAACATTAAGGGAATGAGGGAAGCGGAGGTGGTGATGCTTGCGACTCTGGGGTCTTTTATTTGCTGTTTCGATTCCTCTCTCCATACGACAATGTACAACACTGCTGTTGGTGCCATCGCACTGGGTTGCAGGTCAATCTCCTGCTTAAACGCGAGAGTACGTACGTGCAGCATCGGAGGGATATATTCAATGAAGCGCGTCGGACCTGAATCCCCGTCTGTCTGATGCAATCAACCTAATCCACTCTCATCCTCCTTGATCTCTATACCACACTCGCTCGACCCCCGACCCCTCTCAGTCGATCCAAGGCCACTCCACGGGGCGGTAAGAAAGTCAACACCCTCCGCTTCTTACCCCCTCCAAATGCCAAGCATGTCGATCCCTTCCTTTCTACAAACAGGTGGTTCCCCGCCGCGGTCGCCCCACGTCCAACCGTCCCTCTTCAATTCGTACTTTCCCGTAGGGTCCAACTCTCCCCAATCTGCCAGCTACCAGAAAGCGCTCCAGTCCCATTGGACGATACGACCGACGCGACGCGACGTGCTGCTTTGCCTCCTCACCTTGTCCTTTTCCTACCTCCTCTTCTCTTCCCATCTTGAACCCTCCAACGGGAATCTTCTCGGCCCAGATGGCCGACCGATACCGAATGTTTCGTCCAGGCTGCGGATTCCCGGTTTATCGTACCTCTATGGACCGTCCGAGGACTCGTGCCCTGCCGCCAAGGTCATATCGAGAGAGACGACGTTTGGCGAGTCGGTGAAAACGTATGGCCTAGCGCTTGGCGACAACGATATCGACGAGTTGGTCCCCAACCACGGAGGAGTACCTTGGGACGGCGGAGAAGAAGCAGCAGAAGACGATGAATTCCTGGGTGCGGCGCATACAACCTTGTTGGGTCACGCGCCAGGGTGGACGATCATGGACAAGCTATACGTGTTTAATGGTTCATTCTACGTGGTCACTTCGTATGTCCTTTCTCCTACTATGTTGGCGGGTGCACTGACAAGCAGATCTAGTGATGAGAGATCGGCTTGGCCAGAGCTTCGACTGATGACCTCGACCGGTCTCCCGGCTAACAACGAGCCTGGAAACGGCGAAGCGAGAGAACCAAAAGGCAACGAAGTGAGTCCTGCTATCGAACGCCCGGTATGGTAGCTCATGCGAATAGATCATCTTTATAACTCCGCTCCGCGCTACTCAGCTGTGGGGACCAAGGGTGTACAAGATGAAGGGCATGACTTGGCTCTTCAATGACGGACAATGTGAGCTGGCGTTCGTCGCGATCCCTCGAGATCACGCTGACACTCTGCATAGTCATTGACCATTACTATCACTTCGCCGCAGAACTTCTACTGGGCACATGGCGAACATACGCGTCCATGGACAGTTACATCCTCCCATCCGGTGAGACCAATCTTCCCCCTCCCGAGCGGATCTGGTTTCTCCATCAATCCGCCGATGAATGGTTAGCTTTCGTCCGCTCAGATTTGGGACCCGAAGCTGATGAGACTAGGCGGGACAATCCTCGCTTCAACCCAACCCTCATGTTTGCTCTGTTCCCCTCGATATCGATGCTGTATCCCTCGGATTTCGGAGATCTAGCCAATTCGACCTCCTCGTCGGTTCCGAAAGCTTACATTCTTGAAAAGGCGCTTCTTGCCGATCGATCTGCCGCCTTCAGGGGCGAATGGACCGGCCCGACCGCTCGAACGGTCGCCAGTGCGCTTCATGTTGGCATCACCTCAAGGTGGTGGTGGGAACCGATTCGAAGACAGGTTCTCAGGTTTTCCGGTGTCTCGGAGCTGGTCATCAATCGGAACCTCGAAGGGTATGGTGCCATCGACCCAGCGACAATCAATCAGCCGCACCTCGCTGGACCAGACCTCGCTCATCTCGAGCCACTCGCTCCTCCGGGTGACTATGCTCCGGTCGTTACTTATATCTCAAGACAGAGTTCAAGGCGTAGACTAACACCCGAGTCTCATGCGGAATTGGTGGCCGCTCTGGAGGAGAGATCCGCCAAGTTCGGGTGGGAATTGGTGATTGTGGAAGCGGAAAAGATGACCAAAGAGGAGCAATTCGCTCTTGCTGGAAGGACAACTGTGAGTTGTTTATTGCTTGATGCCTCCCCATACCAGCTCAATCTCGTCTAGATCATGCTTGGTGTGCACGGCAATGGGTTGAGCCATCTTCTTTGGATGCCGGCGACACCGAGAAGCGCCGTAATCGAGATGTTTTTTGTCGGAGGCTTTGCTCGGGATTGTGAGTTGGCGGTAGTGTGAAACAGACCTCGCGTATTGGACTGATACCGTTGTTTCAGACCAATGGACTGCGCACGCGCTCGGGATCAGGCATTTCGCGATCCAACACGATGTCTCGTTTACTGCTCCCAACACGCCAAAGGTGGATTATCCCGAAGGATTCCAAGGTGAAAAGATCACGGTCGTGGGCAGTGTAGTCGCGGATTTGATCGAGGATCGATTGGAAGGGAGGCTTTTATGAGCTTAAAAGGTACAAGTTGGCAAAAGGGACGATTACGGAATAGCATATCCATACTGAATAGCGGAGAGGAGGACGTTGCGGCGCGCAGTGACATCTCTTGGGTTTGCATGCATGGATATCGGGTTCTTCGGGGAAGTCGTAATCGACTAGCAAACTCTTGGCACACGCGACGCGCTCTATGGCTCATTGGCCCTCGAGGCGGCACATCGACCGAAAGTATTTGCAAATCAGCATGGCCGCCCGATCTCCGCGTCTTGTTGCTACAGATCGACATCGAGTGTGAAGCCACTGCGCAGTAAACAGTCAGGAATCTAAAGGCACGCATCTCGATGCCCATGAACGGTCAAGTGACCTTGCCCGTCGCATCTCTCCCGGCTGGCCGCCTTTTCCCGGTGTTCACCTCGAGCTAGACATAGTCACGCCCGACTCCTCCTCAAACGAGCATATATAGAACGCTGATCCGCTGCATGCATACCCGTCTACCTCTTCTTCAAACCTCCTCACCTACACCCCGAATCCGTAGGAACTCATTCCCAGACCTTGACAAAAATGCGAATCTTTATCCCCACTCTCGTCCTCCTGCCCATAATCGCTCTCGCCCAGAGCTCGTCCTCTAGCTCTGCTGCTGCATCAGCCTCGGCCGGAGCTCCTGGCGCATATTTGCAGGCCGTCTTGACGGCTTTGACGTGAGTCTGGACGCTATTGGGACGAGACTGAGCCTCCTGCAGGGCCGCCAATCTTACCTCGCTCGTCACCGTTGCAGAAACCATCGCCAACACCACCGAGGGAATGACGCTTCTTGGAGGACTCGCGAGCGGCAACAAGACGGTCTTTGCTCCATCCAATGCGGCCTTCGCCAATGTCTCTGCCAATGTTGCCAGCAATGCTACTATGCTCACGCAGATCCTGTCGTACCACATTCTCAACACGACGTACACGGCGGCCGGTATCCAGACTGCCCCAAACCACACTATCGCCAGAACCCTTCTGAAGGGCAGCGGATACAGTCTTCCTGGAAACTTCTCCGCTCCCCTCGTCCTCTCGACCAACACGACCAACGCGACGTCCTTCATGATCAACCAAGCTACCGATAACGTCTCTGCTGCAGGGCCGGCCATGGCTGCCAATCTGTATGTCTACATTGTCGAGGAAGTACTCTCTCTGCCACCCAATATTACGGCTGCCGCCACTGCCCTTTTGCCTTCCCTCGCTGGCGTCATCCAGCAGGCTGGTCTCCTCGACGCCTTGTCCAACTCACCCGGTATCACCGTATTTGCCCCAAACGACGCAGCCATCAATGCTGTCGCTGCTTCCCTTGGCTCCAATACCACCGTTATTGCCGATGTGCTGGCCAACCACGTCATCAACGGCTCCGTTGTTTACTCTACCGGTCTGGCTTCGGGAACGCACGTCTCTGCTGGAGGCCAAGCTTTCAGCTTCATCACCAATTCCTCGGGAGCCTATGTCAGCTCTGCCAACGCAACCGCCAAAATTGTCCAAAGCGACATCATCATCAGCAATGGGGTTGTTCACGTATGTTTGACTGTTCCCAGACCTGGCTGATGAAGCAGGTCATTGATGGTGTCCTCCTCAATACCGCCAACGACGAGGCTGCTGCCGTGAGCGCCTACTCCAGTGGTACCGCTGCAGCTGTAGGTCGAACTCTCCTCGCTTTGTAGACCCATCTGATGAGTCGCCGTAGGCTACCTCCGTCGAAGCGACCGGTCCTGTCACCGCCACTTCTGCCATGGGCTCCGCGGGATCCACCTCTGGTTCCTCTCAAGCCTCGAAAGCAGCAGCCGGTAGCTTCGCCGCAGTTGGCATTGCTAACAGTATCTTTGGTCTCACCATATCCATCGGCGGAGCCCTCTTGGGCGGAGCGTGGCTCCTGATTTGAGACACAACCCTTGATAACCTCCCATACATATCCAGTCTGCAGGATCTTTTGTCTAAACAAGATGGAAAATTCGTTTGCTCACCTACAACGATTCGTGCTTACCGACTTGTATTGACCGTTGGTCGTCTGGGATATATTCATGAGTCGACGCAAGTCACAAGCAGCAGTAGTCGCATTGAACGGGATGCGATAGGCATACGTACGCTGGAAAATCTACAAAGACAACAACAGCTACACGAGATCATCACTTGTCCCACTCTATCCCCGTCCCTCCTCTTGATTCACTCCACCTCCTCCATCGGCTCATCTATTCTCTCCTCATCGAATATTGGCGGAAACGAATGATCCGCGTAACTCGTGCTGGACGACGGTCCAGCGGGCGAAGGCGAGCCAGCCATGAAATCCAGACGTCGAGCCGTTCCTCTTCTCGACGAACGCGGGAGATCATTACCATAAGTCGCAGGCGCGCCACGATGCGCGACGGCTTCCGACCGACTGGCGATACGGTGCGATCTTCTCCTGGATTCGGAGCCAACTCGGTAGATATCGCTTACATCGGGGGAAACAGCTCCACTCTCTATATCTCCTAGTCGGTCGAAGTCGGGACTAGCAAGATAATCAACATCATCGGACTGGTAGGTCTGCGGTTCTCTCGGGTTGCCTCGTTCGTATGCGGGTCGCCGGAGTGTGTCGAGTTTCTCGTCATCGATACCAGACTGGTGACAGATTGCGCCGAAATTGAATACGTCGAATACTGTACTCCCGTTCCGATTCGAGGCCGCAACCAAGAGCGAACCGTTGAACTGGACTTGCCAGACCGAGCTGATACCAACAACGAGGTCGCGAACGTAGGCGCCGGTCTTGATATCCCACAACTTCAAAGTACCATCACTGCCGCTGACCACTTTGGTTTCATCGTGTTGGAAGCACGTAATGGCTCCGGTATGAGAGGAGAGTACGTGTTTGAGCTGTTGGGAGTTCGAGTCCCAGATTCGGAGCGATGCGTCGGCCGCGGCGGATACAAGATGATTGGGCGATGTGCCGAGAAGACCAACGAGGGAGGTATGGCCAGTTAGAGTGTAGAGACACTCCCCAGACGATACATCCCAGACTTTGACGGAGTTGTCCATGGATCCTGATGCGCATCGATTGCGGTAACGATCATAGACAATGCTATAGACTGTGGATGATCAGCGTCCTGCCGGAAACAGCAACTCACCTTTGGACTCATGTCCGGTTAATACATGAAGACAGGTCCCCTTGACGATGTCCCAAACTCTGACGGCACAGTCGTACGAGCCAGAAACGCATATCCTTCCGTACGCAGCCAATGCTCTGACCGCCTGAGTATGGCCTTCTAGATGGTGAACGTGGAACGGGTTCTCTTCCGGGGAAATAATATTTTCGAATCCCGACTGCGATAAGGGAAGCGTTAGGATTCCCGACTGCCACGACGGAAGCGTTAGAAAATGTCCCGTCTGGAGTACGCGTACTTACGTGTGCCCTCCTATAAGCAGGTTCGCCCTTCTTAGGCAGCTTCCACACCCGTAGAGATGCGTCACGAGATCCAGTAACGATCATCGGGCACGGAGGTTGATATTCCCCAGTCGCTGGATCAAAGACTGGCTCGACGATCTGCAGACATCGGACGGTTGAGGTGTGGCCATGGAATACGTGGACTTCTTGCAGGGTATCGAGATCCCAAACGCGGACAGTACGATCGGTACTTCCGCTGACCAGAGTGTCGCCCTTGTATTCCAACGCCCAGACACCCCCTTCATGTCCATCCAGCCTCTTTCGCAATCGACCTCCCACTGTGTCGTAGATGTTGATGGAGTGGTCGTCTGATGCAGAGACAATTTTATCGGCGTCGAATTGAAGACATGTGACCACATTAGTCCCATGTCCGGCAAAAGTTGTATGTTCAGGAACGGAGTGAAGCCAGTTTCGATCGCTGGTGTATCTTCTTCGGTAGACGTGCTTGAGAGGTGTCGGTCGATCAACTTCCGGCGTATGGGCTGTCGTCGCCAACATCTCATCATCCTCGCTAGGTGTCCCAGCCTTAGGAACGCGCTGGGCATTCCAATCCAGAGTTTCGAATCTCCGTTTAACCGTATTCTCCTCTTCCTCTTCGACGCCAAGTCCGTACCACATTCCGTCGTCTATTAGTCTTTGGCGCCACACAGCTCTTTCGGAATCGACCATTTTTTTCCACTTCTGGCTGACTCTAGCAGCGGCAGCCAGACTTTTCACGTCAACCTTCCTAAGAATCTGCACTGCGATTTCGTGCGGTAGGTGGGAGATGAAGTCCCTCTTAAGAGCCGAGGAAGTAAAGGCCGATAATCGCTGGATAGTCGGCATGCGCGAACGTCGGAACAGGTGCATGAGAACGTGTTGCTGGAGCTTGTCTGGCAGCGTGTCGAACTGAGCAACGATCGCGGGTAAAGAAAAGAGGGCCGCCACTTCGAGACCAGAGCCCACAGATGGGGCAGCGTCGGGATTTTGGTGTGTGCTAGAAGAAGGAGCCATTTCGTGTTCGGGGGAGGGAAGCGGGGACAGAAGGGCGCTGCTGCCGTCGTGCAATATCGTCATGTCTTCTAGACCACGGGTTTTCTTTCTTGGAGGACTTCTCTGCCTCGCCAAACATTCGGCGGTAATGGGTAGTGAGATCACTTCAGCACCGTCCTGCCTTTTGCTCGCGGGTCGACTAAAATCGTGTGGACGTTTTCTGACCTCCTTACCTTTCGGTCTACCGATAGCTTCAGCCAGATCGATCCTGTCGGTATTGTGAAGCTGATTGACGCCGACCATCGACCTCGTCCATCCTGCTCCTCGGCTTTCTGCCATTTCAGCTGCTTCAGGGGTAGCGGTCCCGTCTTCCTGAATAACGACTCTTCGACCTCCAAGATTGATAGCAAAGAATCGCATGTCCTCTGGTGACGGTTCATGAGCGAGGGGATACACGTCAGAAGGTAGGTGGTGAGGCAATGTAATGGTGTCCGGTTGGGGGATCCGAGGAAGGTTTATTGGAGCAAAGGAAGTGGTCGTTCGTGTCGTGTGAGTCACTCTGTAAAGTCTTCAGTATCGGTTGCGGCGACACAGATCTCTACTCACACAGTCTCTACGACCGCATCCTCCAATCGCAAAGTGCCTCCACCAGAGCTCCACCCCAAGCTTGCAGAAATTGGCCCGGACATCGGCCCACCAGGTATTCGGCTGGTGCCAGTCTGGAAGTCTGAAGAAGGTTCGACTCTCATATTTGGGCGAGACGGTGACGAAGATAGATTCATGTCGGACTTCGATGGGATGATAGGATTGGGTTAATCGTACAACCAATAGCTGTGTCCGACGGTAAGCATCTACATGAAGGGAAGAAAGGAGTAGGTTGATCAAAGGAAGTTCAGAGGAAGGCTTTCTCGAGGTCCACCCTAAGGGAATCCTTCGTCTGAACGGCAGGAGTACCCATGATCAGGGCAGGGGTAACCATTATGGGAACAGACAGTAGTCCTCGCTAGCTCAGCCAGGGTACACGCTGGAGCCGGATAAGGGGAGCAGTGCGAAAGTACCTACATAAATCACATGTGACACGCGAATCTCGAGACTGCTTGATAATGACAAGCGGCGCGAGATAGGAAGATGTCAAGGACTGGTGTTTGTTCTGCTCGTCAGCGATTGGGGTTTTATATTGTAGCCATCACAGCCACATACTGTTCGCTTCGCTCGGTCGATGAATATTGAAATCCCCCGCTCGGTTCGATTGGCGATGTTGTTACAAGGTAAGCGTTGGTTCTATTCGATAATCCGGTCTCGGGTCGAGTCTGTCGTCAAGCAGCCACAGCGCTCTGATGCCGGTGACTAAGGGATTGAGTGGACTATATTGTATGACCGCTGTTGGGAAATACATGGGCCACAGAGTTCAAGGTCGTCTCAGCGGTGTCCGTCGCGTGAAAACCTCGGCTATTTCCGCACACAATGAACCTGGCGGAGATTGTCTGAGTACTATGTCTGTCGTGTAAGTTATCCAAGCCAAACCGAGTGAAAGAGAGATTGTTGAAGGCGATGCAGGTACAAAGGAGTTAAAGACTCGTTGATACATACTCATCCGGCTCTACGAATATCCCTCCTTATCATACGTGCTACATACTCTCCAACCGCCAGGGAGCTCGTCAGACCAGGACTGTTGAACCCTAAAAGCTCTACAAGGCCTCTCCTGTCCTGGTGATGGCGGATGACGAAGTCCGAGAAGCCAGACTGCGGAGGTGAAATGTTGGGTCGGAACCCAGAATAATCAGGGGTGAGTTGGGCCGGGTCGATACGTGGTAGATAGGACTGAACTGCTTGAGCAATGGATGCCAATCGGGACGAAGAGGGAGCGAGATGAGACTGCCAGTAGTCGGGATCCTCGGAGTAAAGAGTGGGGTTCCCTATGTACTCAACATCCGGACCGAACTTTATGTTTCCTTCCAGATCCAAGGTCTATCTCGCAATGAGCTTCTGGAATCGCTACAAGAACTCACCAAATGGGTACCAAGAGTGTCGAGGTCATCACTCGGGCAAGGATAGATGAGTCGTGATATGCTACCGACGCCTGGACCCTTGTATGACATGTAGTTTCCTGGCTCGCTGATCAGCCGCTTCCAACATATTGAAGAAGCGGGTAACTCACCTTTGGCTAGCCACATATTTGTTCTCTCTCCCGCTGGCACCACATCTTCCAGCAACGTCGCCGCGCCAATACCAGCAGCATCGACGAGGACCGCTGCGTGGACACTTTCCACATCTCCTTTCTCGCCATCTCTTTTCCCCTCCCATCCTGTTTCGATCTGCACAATCCAGCCCTTGCCGTCCTCCGCCCGATCCACGCGTACCACTCGGGTCCCCATAACCACTACCCCTTCACCCCTCTCCTCTTCAATGTCATTGGCATCGCCACGACGGATGGAAACAGCGAAATCAGCTTCTTCAATCTCCCTCTCCAGACTATCGACCAAGCCTTGAGAATCGACTATGCCCGTTTCGGTGACCAGTAAGGCCGCCCGGACGTCGCCGCCGAGGTCTGGTTCTAAATCCCTTGCCTCGTGGCCGGAGAGGAAGTACGTCGGGATGACGGAATTGGTCTCGTACGGCGATGTTGGCTCTTGTGAAGTGAGCAGGGACGGATGAAGCGAGTGTGTCTGGAGCGAGTCGAGGTACGGGACTTGGGAGTTTGAAGTAGCAACGATGAGCTAGCGAATGGTTTCAGTGCGGTCCGTACTCCAGCTGACCCACCTTTTCAGTCTTTCGGTACCCGATTCCTAGCTTGTCACAACGTTCATAAAGGAGTTGTCGTCCACGAACGCATAATTCTGATTTGAGACTCCCTATGGGGTAGCTGATGACTTGAAATCAGCCTGGGATTGTTTATTTTGCTGGATTTCGCTGCACGCAAACTGACTAGATACCTAATCAATCATTAGCAGACAACAGCGGAGAAGTAGTCTACCCACCTGAGTGTATAACCTCAGAGTTTCTCGCCCTGGACAAGAGGGAAATGAGCGTTCGGTACATCTGCGGTTCTGCAAACCCACGTCGTTTCTTGCCCAAGCTAGTGGGACTTCTCTCGTGAGCTCTGGGAAGACCTTTCAAGGAGACGCCCGATACCCACCTGCCCTCGTCTCTCCACCAGATACGTTGTCTTGTCCTTTCCAGCGGTGTTGACCAAAGCTGCGGCCACACTGAGCCCCACAACTCCCCCACCAATAACCAGGTGGTCGACGGCAGTAGTGGGTGATCGATAGGGATACAGCTGCCGTAGAATGGTGGATCGCGACATTGCTCCCGATCCTGGCGACAGGTTCAGAATGACTGGGCGAGTCTTGTGAGACGTTGAGTATCGTGCAGCCTGTCGTCAGCTAGAGAGGTGACGGTTCATGCCGACCTCCACCTGGTTTGTCGGGACGGTGCAAGTGACGCGCCTACTTGCCGTGCACAGCTTATACATTACTACTTTGTCCCGTCTGCAAGGCAGTCATTCATCGTAGCCATCACTGTTAACAAACCAATAAGTCTCGGCGACGACCTCGGACACTCCTTTCGACCTCGAAGCTAACACAACTGGCGGAAATCACCTGTCGCCTTCGACAGAAGGGCAGCGCCGTCCGCTGTTCAAGTCAACATGCCGTTCAGACCGGCTCCTCCTTCGGGTGAGTCTGTCGTTCGCAAATAATGCCTGGTCTCCAGATAGCTCCTCATTGTTCTTCGCACACATTCCGAGGGTCAAACGGCTCCCTTCTGTATGATTGACTATATCGTCAAGCAAACAGCTCGGCGACCAAGCGACAGGCTATGCGGCGGTTGCCTCGTCTGCTCCTCAAACAACAGTCGTCAATCTGCAGTCCTGCAACGTACAACAGCTGACTATACTATTCCATCCCTTCTGTTTTATCAAACGTGACTTATCACACTCTCCATTGATCGCCCCAACGCTGTCCTGCACTTCGCGCTCGACTGCCGCGCCTTTTATCGAATTCCTCCCCACTCACTACCATCTTTGCTCGCCCTCAATGGCTCTCCCTCATCTCAACGGTACCGCTTCGCTCGTCGATACGACACGGACGCGAATGGTAGGGCCGCCACCGCGGTATACTGCTGTCGTGAGGCTCGCGGTTTTGAAAATTTGGCCATTGTAATCCCGATGCTGACACCTATTTTAGGTCACCAAGATGTACCCCTATAATTTACGGTGAGCTACATGTAAATCCCTCCTGTGCTTCCTGACACGTGATTTCGGATAGACCAGTCTTGATATTCACCTCGATATTGGGCGTTGTCTGGGCGATTGCCATGGCCGTGAGCAATATCAGGGATATGAGCGATGACGCTGGTGAGTAAGCCCAACTCGAAGGGCCATTCTTACATAGTGTACGAGTAGGGAATGAGAAAACTCTCGACCTCATCGTAGCAATTCTGCTATTTGTGGTTGGAGGAATAGAACTGTTCGGTATCGGCGTAGCGGCGACGGTAGGTATTGGTATTGTCAGGCTTTTTGATAGCAAACTGAAGCCATATTTCTAGCAAAGTCTGCTCTTGGCCCGTTTCCTTGCCGTTTTCGCACCCGTCGGAGTGGTCGTGACTTTTGCGAGCCAGCTTGTCAACTTTGTCATTCACTTCACCTTGAAGGTAGGCAGCTTACTGTTCGGGAATGTCGAAATTGTCCTGATTCGTCGAACTATCAGACAACTCTCATCAATCAGTGTGTGAATGACACAGAGGGCGAAACGACAGTCGATGTGAGTAGTATCAAGGGCGAATAGCTGGAGACTCAAGTTCTATGTAGAATTTTGGAGGAGCGACGACCGTCATCAATGCAGACCAGGCTACTTCCTGTGAGCAGATATGGATGGGAACTAATATACAAGCTGACGAAACTAAGTGTGCCAGGACGCTTGGCAGCGGGGAACGTGGTCTCTTATCGCCTGGTTGATAATCACGACCATCTTGGCAGTCAGTCGAATATCTTTGCGCTGGTCGCGGCTGATGCTAGTAAAGTTGGTATTCGCATCGATCGCCCTAGCATACTATCGACAATTATTGGATCCTTCTTCTGTTCGCCAACGAGTCACGGTCCACAACAACAGCCAAGCCTTCCCCATGCAACCGCAAGGTGGCTTTTACCCACCCCCTCCTCAGCAGAATTGGATGGTTCCCCCTTATCCAGGGCCTCCAGCCGGCGCTCCACCTCCGCCAGAGGGCTTTGAAAAGTCGGACTATCATCCTGAAGCAGAGTGGGCACAGGCCAATACCCTCAATTACGCTCCGCCGCCCGGTTCGCCGCCCAGAGGGACTAATCACAACCCTTTCCTTGCCACTGCCGTTGTCCCCAATAGGGAGGAAGACGAAGCATGGGAGAGGGCGAGGGCGGAAGGTGTGACGGCCCATTTGACCGGTCACGGAATTGCACCAAACATCGACACATCACAAGGCTATACCATTCCCAATCAGGAGGAGGATGAGGCGTGGGAGAGAGCCAGGGAGGAAGGCGTTACTGCTCATTTGACAGGCCACGGTCGAGGCAGAAAGGAGCAGACCGACTTGTAGAGCGATGATTGTACCATGAAATCACACCGCGTTATGCACATATATGGTCCACTTCATGTAACATGATTTCGCTGCGACTAACAGTTTCGGCTCTCTACCATCATTTCGTAAACAGCCAGATGGTTTCCACGTCCCAATCTGCGGATTTTTACACCACCTTTCAGACTCTGAAATCAGGCAAGTGTTCCCCACTCTTCTCATTGCTCACTGCTTTCTATCAGAAATATTGTCATCACTACGCGAACCTGCTCCTCGTGTAGCGGAGATTACACAAAACCTCTCTCGATTGAGGGAGGTATTTCGCAACGCGTCTTCTTCACTACCTCCTTATGATCAGAGGCATTGCGACCAGGTAATTGGTCTTTCTCTCGGTGCTTGCTTTTATTGCTCACAGAGATGGCCAGCAACTCAGAGATGTCGAGTCCGAGTTCGCGTCCATCAAAGCTGCATCGACGCCAAAGCCGCGATTCGCCTTCTCCAAGCGACCGACATCGAGCACGCTGTCCTCACTTCCGTCAACGATCACTCCAGCTCCCCCTTCAATACCGCACAATGTCACTCCGATAGCATCGACTTCCCACTCGATAAGTGTTCGGACCAATGAAATCCTTACAACAACAGAACTGGAGCTTGCACCAAATGCGGCTTTCACCCTGGGTCTCTTCAACTTGGAGGATTGCGTGATCGATCTGAGGGAGAACCCGGCGAGCAGGGGATCACTCACTGCCCTCCATGCGAAGGACCTAAAGAGATGTTTGGTCCTGGCTCCGATAGTGAAGGGAAGCGTCATGATATCTGACGTCGAGGGTTGTCTGCTCATCGTCGGCGGTCAGCAGGTATGTTTGTTCCCATCGTCTGTGAGATACAATTGAAGAGACCTTCAGTTTCGTCTCCACTCCTCCACCAGGACGACAGTCTTGCTACATGTTGCTTCTCTCCCTGTCATTGAGCAGTGCTCAATGATCACCTTCGGCCCTTACCCGGGCGCTCTATCCCGCTCTCAGTCGGCGGGTCTTAATTCTAACCGAACTGGGCATTGGCTGACAGAGCCCTCAGTCCCATCACGGTCTCGGTAACCATGCAAATGTGCAAGACTTTGACTGGGTTAGGAGCGGTCCGTCCCCAAACTGGAAAGTTTTACCGGATGAAATAGGGGATCTGAAGGTGGAAGAAATGGGCTTGAATGGCCAGGAACCTTGGATGACATTGGATAATGTCCTTCCGCGTTACATACGATGGAATACATGACATGGATATACGGCTCTCTCGTTCTACTAGATCTCGAGGATGCTCACTGGAAGTTGTCAGCATCTTACTGAACTCTTCCACGAAAACCCACTGGCTCTTCCTCTCTTCAGACGCTCTGACGCCCCCGCGTCATCGTCCAGTACCTCTTCGGAGTCCTCGGCAACCTCAGGAAGACGAGTCGGAGCGGATCTCGTTCCATCACGCGACGGCTCCTTGACCAATCCTGCTTTAGCCTCCTTGTCTGCTTCTTCTTCCGCCACGGCCGCACTCTCCATGTTCTCGGCATCGGCAGCAAAGTTGACGCCAGAGTCTGGTAGGACGGAACCCTTTCCAGACGTAGCTTCGGCAAAGTTCTCGTATAGATTGTGACCGGTGTCATCACCTCGACCTTCGCCTGACCAGAAGTGGAAAGCCCGGGATATGACCCCGTAGCTTGCAGGGACCACTTCGACCAGATCTCCCCTCGCGATTTCGACAGCGGGAACCTCATTTGGAGGAAGGCCGACAAGATATGCCAGCTACGTATCTTTAGCGGTCGAAACCAAAACAGAAGAAGGGTCGACCAACCAAACATCTTATTACGGAAGCATGGCCTATGATCAAGAGATCGTCCTGACATCGCTCCAGTTCGAAGATGGCTGGCTCCAGACGAACTGCGGCGGGTTGATTAGCCGCCATCAATATCTTGAAAGTCTTACCACTCAGATCGTGATACGATTCGGCTCGAGGTGCTCGATGGGCGTAGGGGTCCGCAAGAAAACGGTCCCATTCATCTGGATAAATGTCCATAGCCTCCTGAGAGGACAGACCATCCCAGACGCCTCTGTGACCATCAGTCCAGGTGGAGGAGCCAGCGGAATGCGAGACTCACGGGTTGATTTCTCCCATGATAGGCTTTTGGACAACCTTGTATCCCGCATGCACGAATGGCCAAGCAGTATGATGGGCTCGTCTTCTTGCTGACGTCCATATCTAAGTCACGTCAGCCCCGCCCTAGCGTCCGTATGAGACTCTTCACCAGTAGAGGATTCTCCTCGGCTACAGTCTCCCCCTTGGCCTTTCTCTCCTCTCTCAGCGCCTTTCGTCGAGCAACAACGGCGGCCTTTAGCCTCTCTGCATATTCCCATCCAGCGGGTGACAGATCTGAATCGGCTTTGTACGAATGTTCGATCAGCGATTGTCCAGACTGATATGTATTAGCTATCTAAGGCCGAACGGTAGAACGGCTTACTCACCCTTGCAAAATATATTGTCCGGTATCTGTTGTGGATGTTCATGAGGAAGAAACAGCAACGGGTCTGCAAGTATCCTGGAAACTTGGTTAGTCGAGTTCGGCGGGTCCGCGGCATACCCTCTATACGGTTCACGGTAATCCTCTCCCCAACATTCATGATTTTGATGAAAGGCCCTTCGTCGGCTGTGACAGTATCATACACACCCTCTTGATCTCTGATTCGAGACCAGTAGTCTGCGACCGCCCTATCTGCGTCCCAGTTTGCGTACTTTGAAAGCGTCAGCTGGATTCAGCACCGTCTGCAGGGTGAACAACCCACATCTGGGGAAGAAAGCTTGACGGAACGAATGTTTGCAGTGATGATGTCGTTTTGATCACAGAGAGATTCTGTAGTCGCATTAGCCTTCTCCCAAGGGATGACCTTTACATCACATGAAAGGTGAAGGGTGACTGACCTAAGAATATGACATGCACACCTCGGCTCTCAAACTTTTGAAGACACTCTCTCCTGGCACCAGTGCTGCCATTGTTGGCATCGTAGATCGCAACCTGTCCTTTCTGTTCCGTGAAAAAGTCCCAGATCTGATCTTCCAGATCATTCTTGATGTTCTTGCGAAGGGTTTCTGTCGATTCTGATCGCGGACCTATAAGCGCGGTAAAATCAGAAGGCAAGATCACATTGAATACCCTTTGACCTGCCCTTCGTCTGGAAATAATCGGCCGGTACGTTCTTGGCTCCGCCGAGAACCTTGCGCCGGTAGTCCCCCAGGGAATAAACACGGGTTTTGACTCCAAGCCACCGCAGATATCGCTCCAAAGAACGGGAGATGTGAGTTTTACCTCGGGCTATCAGAGGCAGCGTGGGGTGTCATGCGCCAATCTCCCGTCACTTGCGAGCTATGGGAGACTTACCAGGAAGACCCACGGTCACGATGAGGATGAGACCAGCATGCCAGAGTCGACCAGATTGTGTGACGTATAAAGGGGCGGCCATTGGGGAATCCTACAATGCAATAACACGGCAAGAGGAGATCACTCGACACGATCAAAGTCGAACTAGGGTCGGCGAGAGCTACGCTTGGTGCGCTCGGGATGTTGCGGAGTGGGAGAGGATGGAGGCAGGGTGGAGATGTCACTGGCGAGTAGATTCGGTGGAAGCGGGAAAGGGAACGAGTTGCCGGCTTGGGCCGGAAGCAATCTATGAGGAAAAGCGGCCCCGTTCATCCCTGGGTACCGCAAGCTATGCATACGCTAAATGTCCACGACTGACTCTGTATCCAGTAGTGGGAGGAGCTCGACATGCCCCTCTCCTCCTTGCTCGACATCGGCGCCGTTCATCTCCACCACTTTGGTTTCCCTCCCAGTCTTTTGTCGTTTGAGCCTCTGATGTGACGTTGGCTGAAAAGTGGATGGGTACCTGTGACGGTAGATAAGAAACGCATCTTTGCTGAGAAGGACCTTACACCTTGATGGCATGCAGCAGATATCCTCCGGTAGCGCTAGTCGTCATCATGGGATGCGTCCTTCCGGGAAGCACCTGAGCGTCGAGTCGATTAGATGATGGCTCCTTAACATAGAGAACCACTTACCTGATATGTCCTCGACCAGCTCTCGCTGATGTTGGAGCCGAGATAATTTGGATCTTTGCGGCAGAATTGGAGTGTCTCTGCCAGGACCTGGAGATATGGCGAGTATACAGTGACGGCCGCTGATCCCGCTAGATAAGGAGCCAGCCGAGAGAGGACAGATATCGGCGAAAGCTCCGTCGCGAGTATTAGCCTGTATGATCGTTTCAAAATGGCGGTCAAAATCACGGAGTAGAGGCTCACCCATCCCAATTCCCCATATACAGCTCGGTCCTGGTCTGATTGAGCTCGACTACTTGTTGATTATGTCGCCGTAGTCTGGCGGCTGTCTTTGCAGCCGCGATCTGTGGCAGACTCTCTTCCCCCGGTGGCAAGGCTTGGATCCGTTAGCTTGAAGCATCCATGGTCAACCAGAATACTCGCGACGTTCGTAGTCCTCCTCGGCCTCCATCCAGTTCACCCATTTAACGCATTCTAGCTCTTTCTCGCCAATATTCATGACGCTCAGAACACCCCAAGCCGGGGGGCTATCGGACTCTGTAAAGAGTAATATCCTCCCCTCGCACCCCATTCGCTCCAAAATGGCCGCAGTCACAAGACCGCCAGTATCGTCGACGACGAGATAACGTCCACCCGGCCGTACGTTGGCGTGTAGCAATAGCTGAGAAAGAGTATCGTTACGGAGATGAAGGATTGAGGACGGCGCGCGAGTTGAGTAGTGATCGACAATATTTGGTATCGAAGGAGCGAGAGGATGGATGGTTTGATAGAACCTGCAGCGTTTAGCATGATCCTCTTCCTGCCACCCACTTTTTCTCCTTTCTTTTTCTCCATTTTTCTTTGCTGAAATCCGTTTTCAATCCAAACTGTTCATGCCTTGCAATCTGTCGCTCGATCAAGTCCTCGGCCGATAACCCCTGAGCCCGTAGCTCATTGATCTCGTCTTGCGACATCAAGGTCTGTTTGGCCGCTTCCGTATCCTCGATGAGTTCGTTGGTCTCGGTGATGTCATCTAACGGATGAATCAGTTAATCCTGGACATTGAGATCACAGAGGCGTACCTATCACGGCGTCAAGCATTGCCTGTCTCTTCAACGGCCGTAAGACGTTATTCCAAGCCGGTTTCGATTTCGACAGAGCTGGATCATCGTCTTGCTCCTTACCTTTGGCCTTTTTGGCCTTTTTGCCTTTTGCCTGACCGAACGCGAGATCATCACGGGAGAACTCTCTGAGGTCCACTGAGGGCGTAGCTGTAGGTGTCGATGTAGATCCAGCAATGATTTCGTACGTGATATTGTATTGCAGACCCAAGAGTCGGGCCGAGGGGAATGCGCCAAACTTTCCAAGCTGAATCAAGCTGGACAACTCTCAGACTGGCTCGATCGGTGTCTATATGGACTCACCCGGTTTGCGAAGCTACAACAGCTTTGACTCCATCACTGGGTAGTCTCAAAAGCACATTGTCGCCTTCCTTGATGGTCGACAGCCGGTTCTGGAGGAGTTCCTCGAGGAGTAGAGTCTCGCCGCTTGCAGCCTCATAAGTGGACAGCTGGGGCTGTTGGTCCCTTTGTACTAAGAGGGCAGCATCAGAGCTCGCGGGGTCGGGGTGAGAGGCTAGAGTGGTCATGGGTGTGAGTATTGGGCGAGAAGAATTCGGTTCACCAGAGGATCCAACGGAAATCCAATACCAGCCACGTGGTTGGATGGGATAAACAGAAAAGAAACGGCAGGAACAAATAGCTCGCCTTGGTTTGTTTCCGTCTGAGCCGTAAGCTGCGACCAGTCGTTACGGCTTTCCGTTCACTCGACATTATTACGCACTCGCCATGGCAAGTATTATTCCTCTGTAGGGCGTCCTGGCAGACTGATGACCATCCATTAAAGGCTGCGTCCATCCATCTACCGTCTACCATCAAGGATGTGACCAAGATGGAGCGAATTGGTGAGCTCACCGGCGTTGACTGGCGCCCTTATCAATAACATGGGCATAGGCGCGCACTCTCATATCCATGGGCTCGGTCTTGATACCAACCTCGAGCCTAGGGCCTCATCTCAGGGAATGATTGGTCAAGGCAAAGCGAGGAAGGCTGCCGGGGTCATCCTGAAGATGGTGCAGGAAGGCCGAATTGCAGGGAGAGCTATTCTCATGGCTGGACCTCCTAGCACTGGAAAAACAGCTATCGCAATGGGTACGGCCTCGTCGTCAAGCTGTTAGCTGATTGTCCCAGGTATGGCGCAGACCCTAGGGTCGGACGTTCCCTTTGTCATGTTGACGGCGTCGGAAGTCTTTTCTCTCGAGGTGAGCGAAGCCGCCTATGTGCAGCCTGTGTGCTGGTGAACAGACCCTGATCTGTAGATGTCTAAAACCGAGTCATTGACTCAAGCATTCCGACGGTCGATAGGAGTGAGGATAAAGGAGGAGACCGAGTTGATAGAAGGAGAAGTGGTGGAGATCCAAGTAGACCGAAGTGTTACAGGGGTGAGTCCAGCACGCTACTGTACGTTGACTATCTTTCAGGCGACAAAGACGGGTCGTCTGACTCTGAAGACAACCGATATGGAGACGGTGTATGACCTTGGTTCAAAAATGATTGACCAGCTGCAAAAGGAAAAGGTCTTGGCGGGAGATGTCGTCAGTATCGACAAGGCCAGTGGTAGGATATCGAAATTGGGCAGGAGTTTCGGGAGAGCGAAAGATTACGACGCTATGGGAGCCGATGTAGGATCAGCGTGTAAAATAAAACTGAATGATGTGCTGATGGTGATCAATAGACGCGATTCGTGGCATGTCCGGATGGCGAATTACAGACCAGAAAAGAGGTTGTTCATACTGTCTCTCTTCACGAAATCGACGTCATCAACTCCCGCACTCAGGGATTTTTGGCCCTCTTCGCGGGTAGGTTGAGAGTCGGTATCAGACGAAGAGAAGGGGTACTGAGGTCAATGCAGGCGACACTGGAGAGATCAAACCAGAACTTCGTGACCAGATCAATACCAAGGTGGCCGAGTGGCGAGAAGAGGGAAAAGCCGAGATTGTTCCAGGAGTGAGTCGACCAAATCTGTTTCTTTCTAATCTGTCTGCAGGTGCTGTTTATCGATGAAGTACACATGCTGGACATCGAGTGCTTTTCCTTTCTGAATCGAGCTCTCGAAGGCGAACTCGCTCCACTGGTCGTGATGGCATCCAATAGAGGTATCACGAGGATACGGGGGACAAAATACAAGAGTCCCCACGGGATCCCTGTCGATCTCTTGGACAGGATGTTGATCATTTCAACCAAGAGATACGACGAAGCCGAGATCAAGGAGATTGTGAAGATCAGGTGAGCCTTGCATAGTCGCGAGTTGCTAACGTGAACGACAGGGCCGAAGAAGAAGATGTCCGACTATCACCAGCCGCGCTCGAGCTATTGGCCACGATGGGTAACCAAACGTCTCTGCGATATTCGTTGAACCTCATCGCTCCTTCCCATCTTCTCGCTCTGCGACGCAAATCAACCAATATCGACGTCGAGGATGTACGACTCGCCTACAAGTACTTCTGCGACGTCGATCGGAGCATCGCCTATGCCAAGGAGACGAGCGGAATGATGTTTGGAGAAGAAGAAATTGCGGGTAGTGTCACTGGAGACGTGGTAATGGGCAATGGTGCATGAATCATATGATGGCTAGTCGGGAAGAGCGCTTCACGCGATGATACTCTATATAACCACAAAGAACCGCCGCCACCCGATTGACCCCGCAAAATCAACCCCGCAACACGCGACAAAGTCGTGGTCGAGGCTTGAGCTAGGACCATCTTTTGTGCCCCTTTTCCGTTTGATCACAGCTGCATCTCCATTACGCATCTGCTTCATGCTACAGACCGCCAAGCCTTGATGAGCCTTCCCCAGGAATAATCGCCAAACCTCGAATTACTTGAACTTGTCCGCTGTAGAGGCGAAACCAGCCTCGAGCCTGGACTCCTTTGAGGGGCTCAAGCAACATGTCCGGAGGGAATATCAAGGTGGTCGTGAGGTAAGAGCCATAGTGCGAACCTCTTGGGGCCTCTGACTCACTTGCCATTCAGATGTCGTCCTCTCAACGCCAGAGGTACGTTCACCGTACCGTCCCGCATTGACCCCTATAGAGCTCGCCAGAGGAGCCAAAGGATTGATACAGATGGAAGGCGATCAAACCATCTTGAATCCTCCCGAGCTATCAGGAGCTGTTTCCGGACGCGCGACAGAAAAGAGACCGCAAAATTTCTCTTTCGGTGAGTCGGTACATGCCCTCTTGTTCACTGATCGTTATCACAGACAAGTCATACTGGTCAGCGGGACCTCGGGACGAGCCTCAATATGCATCACAGCAGACGCTCTACGAGGATTTGGGTGAGGATCTGCTGGATCACAGCTTTGAGGGATTCAACACTTGTATCTTTGCCTGTGAGTCTGGGCCAGCAAGCAGTCCGCTTACTCGTCCTAGACGGTCAAACGGGCAGGTAAGCCCCCCCTGGTGTGTAGTGATATGTTCTGATTTGAGAGATTCCAGTGGCAAGAGCTGTGAGTCTCATCGAATCCACCTTCGCTGACCTCGATCACCGCCGCAGATTCAATGATGGGCTGTATGTCGCCCATTTTTTCATCCAATGACACACTCATGCCAGATACAGATGGCTCCGACAAGGGCATCATACCTCTCACGACCTCGGAATTATTTCGCCGTGTGGAAACCAGAACAGCGAACGAGCCGAATCTTTCGTATTCGGTAGAGGTCTCCTACATAGAGATTTACAACGAAAAGTGAGTACAATACATGTACCACAGGCTCACGTTCAAGAGTTCGTGATCTACTTAACCCCAAGAACAAGGGCAATCTCAAGGTCAGAGAATCCCCCGTCGTCGGCCCGTATGTGGAGTCACTCAGTAAGCATGCTCTCATAGACAACCATGCGATACTCATTCTCGTATAGGTAAATTGGTGGTCGAGAATTATGGGCAAATGATGACCCTGATGGACGAGGGCAACAAAGTGAGTGACGGTAGAACGCTCGACTGACCGGCTTAGGCGAGGACCGTGGCTTCCACCAATATGAACGAGACGTCGTCAAGGTCTCATGCAGTGTTCACCTTGATCGCAAGTCACTTGTTCCGAGGCTCTGCTGATGTGTAAGCAGCTTACTCAAAAGCGAGTGGATCCCGTCACCAGCATGGTTGGAGAAAAAGTGTCTAAAATCTCTTTGGTGGACCTTGCTGGGAGTGAACGACAAGGGTCAACTGGAGCAACTGTGAGCAGAGTTAGACGGGCGAGTCACTCAACCTACTTTAGGGTGTCAGGCTGAAAGAAGGCGCCAATATCAATCGATCATTGACGACCTTGGGCAAAGTCATCGCTGCACTTGCCCAAGCTAGCGCAGATCCAGTCAAAGGAAAAAAGAAAAAAGACGATTTTGTCCCTTATCGTGATTCCGTTCTCACTTGGCTCCTAAAAGAAAGCCTGGGTGGAAATTCGAAAACAACCATGATTGCTGCCATTTCGTGAGTTGGCTGCGATTTTCAAGAGATCAGCGCTGATCATATCGCCATCCAGGCCCGCTGATTGTGAGTCCTGCCAGTCTTCACGTCTATTGATATCTCTACTAGATGAAGAGACTCTCAGGTCGGTCTAGGCTGGATTTTGCTCACCGTCGCTCATGTTGTTAGCACCTTGCGATACGCCGATGCCGCTAAACGCATCAAGACACATGCGATAGTCAATGAAGATCCCAACGCCAAGATGATCAGGTAGGTGGCTCGACCCAGAATATAGGCCAAATGCTGATAGGAAACAGAGAATTGAAGGAGGAACTCGAAAGTAGGTGGATCCGGGGTGGTATGACCATACTTACTCTCACTAGTGCTACGACACCGTGTATCCTCGAGCACTGCATCGGATGAAGCTACCTTTGATCCAGCGATTCCCCCCGAAAAGCAAATCGTGACTTACATCACCAAAGAAGGCGAGATACGCAAAGTCACCAGTCAGTGCTGTCCGAAATGGCCCATCTGATAGGATCTTCAGAATTGGAACTGCAGGACCAACTGCAGTACGTCTTTGGGCCCAGTATCCATCTTGCTGACTACTCGCAGAGCTTCCGAACAGCTGATGGAGAGCTTGAATCTCACTTGGGAGGAAAAGGTAAAGGAGAGAGTACCAAGCTGCTTACTGATACGAGTAGATGGAGAAAACCCAAGCCATCCATGTGGAGAGGGAGAAAGCATTGGAAGAGCTAGGCATATCAGTGGAAAAGAACGTAAGACCATGTTCAAAAAGAGGGACAAACAAATGACTCCCGGCAAGATGGTTGGCGTACATGCTCCCCAAAAACACCCGTCGTTGGTAAACCTGAACGAGGGTCAGTCCGTCATCTATCAAGTTCTGTAGTCGCTGATACTTCCCCATCAGATCCCCTTATGTCCGAGGTCAGTTTTAGTCGGAAACATCTCCGCTGCTGGTGTAATTGAGGCTGTTAGTGTCTGGTTTACCAACTCAAGCCGGGAGAGACGATCGCTGGCAGCAGTGATGGCGACAGAGCCCACATCAAACTTTCCGGCCTAAACATTTCGGCCGAGCATTGCGTCTTCACTAACAACGAGGGCATCGTCTACCTGGAGGCAATGCCGGACGCTAGGACATTCGTACGTACTCAACGGATGGCAATCGAGCACTCACATCATTCTACTCATACAGGTGAACGGAAAGAGGGTGCCCCAAAAATCAGTGCGTAAATTACTCCCGTCGTTCGCTAATAATGATTAGCCCGTCAAACTGCTCAACGGATTCCGAGTGATACTAGGTAAGTTCATATGGCAAATCAATCGACTGACGGGATAAGGCGATTTCCATGTTTTTCGTTTTAACGTAAGTTTCCGTTCACAACGTGCGCTGAACGGAAAGGATCCTGCCGCGGTGAGAGCAGAGAGAAAAAAAATGCATGGCTCGGCCAGTATCGATAACTTGACCGCCGAAGCCAACTCTTCGGGCCTCGGTTCAGAATCGCCAAATGGACGTCAAGACCTCGATCTGATGGATTGGTCGGCAGCGAAAAGAGAGGCGGCAGACATCGAAAAGCTCGGCGATCAAGATCTCGATAAGCTTTTCGATGACATTGTGAGTGAATGATCATAGATCCAGCTCACAACATCAGATCAAAGTTCGGACTCAAAGGAAGAGACCGGAAAGTCGCATAGACTTGGCCACGGGATTGGAATCAAAAATCTTGTCGGCGTCCCAGACCGACGAGTCGCTCGACAACACAGACAAATTTTGGGCACCGCAAGCTACTACGATGACATCAAAAAGTACTGGCACTCCCATCTTTCATGATCAGGAATCTCATACTGTGAAAGAGAGATCTGAAGCGGATACCGAACTTCCCATTCTTCTCAATATGAAAGACGGCGACTCAGCTCTTCACCAGGAACACCTCATGAAGCAGCTCAGGAGTTTGGCGCAAGAAGTAAGGAGAACTCGATCTCAAGCTGTCGCCGCTAGGGCTGCCGAGGAAGCAGAGGTCGAGTTGGCAGATTGGAACGCACAAGAGCTGCGCTTGGTCAGATGGGCTGTGGACAGGTGGAAAACCCTCCGTTCGTATGCCATGGCGGAAGTGATTCTCACTCAGGCTGTCTGCCTAAAAGAAGCGAATATCATTGCGTAAGTCGACTGCTAGACACTGTACTGACTTGACCAGTAAGGAGATGGGGAAGAAGGTTTCCTACAATCTTCTTGTTGCCGATGGAGCCCTGGCTGCGCCCAGCTCGTCTTTGGACAATCTCAACGGCGTCATCGAGTTTGAGGACGTCACAAACTCGTTGACAGCTCGGACCGGAGCTTGTGTCATAGTCAAAGTACTGGATCGCGAGGCTAGAGGTGAGTGAGTTTCAAACATGGATACCGTTGACATTTAGCGGTATACACTTGGGATATGACTCGATTCTCGCAACAACTAAACAAAATGCGTCATGTCTTGTCTTTCAAGGGACGACCGAACTACTCCATGCACTTCAGAGTCGACCAACCATTCACGGACGACCCGCCGCCCTCTTTTTCATTTGTAGGATCCTCGAAAGTACCCCTTCGATTGCTCTCGTACAAAAAGTCCTACCATGTCACCGTACCCATTGTTTGCCCATACACCATGGAGGCGATTGGTTCTTGCCGAGTGGATATCAGATGCTCGACACCCTCAACATCTGGCATCAATACTCCGCAATCTTCGAAACGGGTTTTCACGAAATTGCTCGACGTTGGAAGCAAACTCACATTTTCCCTTACCGTCGATACGGTGAAAGGTCTTTCATCCGCCGACTTTGCCTCGGTACACGCACAAACGCGACTGTCAACGTTCACGGGACCTGACATCCCGAATGAAGATACGTTCGCATCGCTTCCGATCGATCTCGCCAAATCGTCCGCCTCACATTTAGCTTTGAAGCGGACTATTTCCGTCCTTGTCACTCCTGGTATGATCCAGTGGCTTGAAGAGGGATATGCAGCCATCGAATTCTTCGGCCAAATCCAGCCTGCCTACCTCGATCGCCTGGACAGATGGGATCGTAGTCGCGAGATATCTGTCTCGACATCGGACGTTTTGGGTCCCGTAAAGGTCTGTGACAGTCGACCACAGATGCGAAGATGCGAGACCGAGTTTCTGTCTCCGGAGAATCACGACATCCTCGCGAACGTGCAAGTTGACGAGTTGGCTTCCGATGGAGAATATTATCCGGCCGAGGTTCACGAAAACACCTTCCAGCTTCATCAAGGTCTCCAACGAAGGCTATGCGTGACACTGTCACAGTCCTCTGGAAAAGCCTTCCCATGGCAGCGGATTTCCCGGATCACCTCGAGCAATGTCAGAGTCGAGGCCAAAAGTCAAGTAACTCCGGTCTGTAAAACCGAGGTGGAGATGAGAATCATGTCCCAGGAACTGGAATTCTTTCCCGATGGGACATCGCTTCTGGAGTCTAGGGCCATCTGGGATACTGCTGCTCATCATTCGCCTCACCTCGATCGCCGGACGCCGTCAGATCAGCATCTCTTTGTCCGTTTGATTTGGCTCCTGGAAGTCGATACTCTCGAGGAGCCGGCCGTCTTTCAGCTGGATGTGTTGATCAAGATACTCGGACGGAACACGAAAAGATCATCGTTTCTCTCCTTCTGGAATACCGGCAAGTTTTTCAAAAGCGTCACAGGTATCTTTGCTCTGGCATTGGCTCCTCCTCGGACCCGATTCGCAGAGGACCTTTGGAGACTTGACACGGCCAACAAACACGTCAGAGGAGAAGAGGTACTTGGAGATTGGACGCCGAGAAGTCTTTCCTTGTTGGAAGACTTTGCTCGGTCCAAACGCACCGCTCGAGCGCTGGCAGATGTCGAGTCTACCAAAGTGGCGCTGGAGTGGGCTGAGCATGAGGAAGACCTGGCGTTGAACGACGAAGCTGCTCGAAGTATATTGATCCACTGCTTGTCGCTGTGGGAGAAGGAGATGAACTGTCGAATCCGGGTGGGTACACTGACTTACCTACATGCGAAAGGTGCAGGCTCACCAAACCTTTAGCTTAACGTGAAGCGAGAAACGCCAGAAGAAGAAGCCGTGGCCCGTGGTGTCCGAAAATTGCTTCCAGATCTGGAACCCAGGTTGGTTCCAAATGTGAAGCTCCACCATGCGACGTACGTCCATTCGATCACTCATGCAAGCAGCTGATGAGCAGAACGATAAAGCACCAATATTACGAAATCCGGGTTTTTGACGTTATTGAGAGATTCGACGACGAACGAGTGGGAGAAGCTTTACTTCGTGTTGAGAAGGTGAGACGAAGCGCAGCGTACCCTTGCTGATATCGCAGACCTTATCTTCTCTTGCATCTCAATCCCAATGAACGCGAAATACAGATAGTCAATCTATCTCAAGCCCACGTCGTCAGCAGTCCCGATGTGTTCCAGCTCTTAAGTGTAAGCTGCCGGTATTTCCGATTACAATTCTGATGATGGCTACAGCGTCGTTTTGCCTTCACCATCTTTACCCCGACCAACTCGTACATCATTCAAGCTGCCTCTGATAAAGATGCGCTCGGATGGATCTCAGCCATAGCCATCAGTAGCGACGATTAACTTTTGTCTCTATTATCTTTCACCTTATACCCAGCATACAAAATACTGTCGATACAACATATCACTTCATTGCATAGCCTCCACGCCGTTGCATTGGGATGTTGCCCCTTTGTGCTCTCCAACCGAAACGTGTTGCTTTGAAACAAGCCCAGCTCATCCCTTCGCGAAAGGATCACCTGGTGGTTCTCTCTTCGCCTGACGATGGTGCTTATTGTGAAAGGCAGGAGAAATGGGGTCGAGCTTCCCACAGGTCACACCACAGTCGTCTAGGGGACCCACACTTTGCAGGATGACGCCCTTCATGATAAGTGCAAGCAAGAGACCCTTTGCGGAAAGGCAAGCAGCTTCGCGAGAACAGTGCAAGGGGCTGCGTGAAGTTTGGGTTGCATTGTTGTGATTGTGCATGATCTGACAGTATACAATACAATCACTCGTCCATAAACCAGTACGAGTGACCCTACAAGACGCCGACGACTCGACCCAATCGTACCGCGCGACACCCTAAGAAACAGCAGGCGCGCAGAACGCAACCGGGGGTGACAGCGATTTGATCTTGGGCAGCCTTGACGAGTTTACCCTTCATTTCTTGCCTTGCACCTCCATCAATCTCATGGACAACTCTCTCCCGCCCATCCCATCACCAGCATCTGCCCATTTCTATCATCCATATCCCCCTTCCCATCTCGATCACGCCTCAACGCCCGGCTGCTATCCCATCCTCTCCCCATCCCGCCGAACGAGTCTTCAGGGTTCCTCTTCCAGCCGACCCAGTCTGTTGATACCCCGTCACACAGATTCTGTGCTTCCCTCCATACAAATACCTTCCTACTACACCTCTCCCCTTGCAGCTTCGCCGTACGATCCCACCCTTAACGCGAGCTCCATTCAGAATACCGGATACTACCTGCGAGATCCCCGCCTGCCCTCCTCCACCTCGCATTCACCTTACGGCTTTCTTCATCCTTCCCAGCACTTGTCCACCCTCTCTCCGGCTGAGAGGACCCTTCGATCACCTCATCCACCCCTTACGGCCTCCTTACATACACCTCACTTCTGGCCGACATCCCTCAACAGTGACCCACGCAACCGTCCTTATCACTCTAGTCCCCTGGGTGACCTGGTCAGCATCCCGGCACCAAATCCCGCGTACCCCTTCCATCTGGCGACCTACACATCTCCCCCTTCTGTTCCTCCCCTACACACTTCGTCGCCCGTTCTTATTCCCCCTCCCCTTAGGTTCAAGTACTCCGCTTCTCCGCCCAACATGCCGCCCCGCAAGAAACCAGCCGGGTCCAACACGACAACCACCTCAACGCCGATGACGGTGTCCTCTGGTACTGGTTCGAGACCCCGTAAAGTAGCGGCTAAGGGGAACGGATGGACAACGGAGCATACGTACGATTCAATCGGTCAGCGCAAAGAGATCATCATTATCGAGGATTCTGCAACTCCCGACAAAGCTCCAAAGAAAAGGACACGAGCCCAGGCAGCAGCAGAAGCGGCGATTGCCAACGGAAGTAGTGTCAATGGGAGTAGCAGCTTGATAGGCAGTGCGAAGAAGAGGAAAATGGACGACCTTTCCGAGACCGCGAGCTCGAAGAAGGGGAAAGGAAAGGCCTCAGGGGTATGTCTTCCTGATGAGAGTATCGGCTGATGTCAGACCGCGACATCCAATTATGCACCTCCTCCTCCTCCCGCGAAAGCTTTACCAACCCAATCAGCGCTTACCCATCCGGCGTGGGATGATGCGGAAGGGCATTATGTCGTAAAGCCAGACGATGTCATTGGAGGGAAATGTAAGCCTGCGGTCAAAGCCGAGCTGATTCCAGACAAAATCGTGAGACTGCTAGGTCAAGGGACTTTTGGCAAGGTGGTCGAAGCGCGTCATATCGAGACCCGACGCAAGGTTGCCATCAAAATAATTCGCGCAGTGCAAAAGTATAGAGACGCCAGTAAAATCGAAATCCGTGTACTGGATACGCTAAAAAAGCATGACCCATCCAATGTCTAGTGAGTTGTGTCTTGAGAGGGGGGGCTGACGACAGCAAATGTATCCATCTCCAAGAATACTTCGACTTTCGAAATCATCCTTGTCTCGTTTCCGAGCTGTTTGGTATGAGCGTGTTCGACTTTTTGAAGACGAACAGCTTTCAACCTTTCCCTGAACGCCATATCCAAGATTTCGCCAAGAGTTTGCTACATAGTGTCCAATGTAGGTGACTAATTTTTGTACGGTATTGACGATCTAGTCCTCCATTCCCTCAAACTCGTTCACACCGATCTGAAACCCGAAAACATCCTTTTGGTGGAAAACAGTTCACGTCTACACGGTCCAAGAGTGAGTAGGTCATCCCGCCTCAAGCTGATAATCGACAGCGCGCCGGGGCAAAGTCGAAATCGATACTGCGTAATACCGATATACGCCTCATCGACTTCGGCAGTGCAACTTTTGAGACCGAATATCATTCATCCGTCGTCAGCACAAGGCATTACAGAGCTCCAGAAATTATCTTGGGTAAGTCGATAACGTGGATCCACTCTGACAGCCCAGGCCTGCCATGGTCCTATCCCTGCGACATGTTTTCCATCGGCTGCATCCTGGTCGAATTCTTTACCGGGGATGCTCTTTTTCAAACACACGACAACCTTGAGCATCTAGCGATGATGGAGGTTGTAATGGGAAAGATGCCATCGAGAATGGTCGACAAGGGGCGGTGAGTGGCGATTGGGCTATCGATCGAAGCTGACTTACCTGCAGACTCAAAAAACCAGAGTTCTTCAAGGGAAACAAGGTCGATTTCCCAAACACCCAGGTGTCCAAGTCTAGTCGAAAGTTCGTCAAAGGCTTGAAGCCCTTACACGTATGTCTCACGGAGCCGGACGATACTGATATGTAGGACATCATAACTCCCGCAACTGCTTCCAATAAGCTTTTCTTAGACCTAATTATCCGCCTGCTGGACTTTGATCCTGACATGCGGATATCCGTGGGCGAGGCGCTCCGACATCCTTACCTACGGCAGGCCATCCCTGAACCACCATAAGTGGGTGTTGAAGTGTCAACCTGCCAGCAGTCTTGCTCATGCATCTAATAGATTTCGTCCATCTAATCATTGAACAGCTGACCCAAGCGCTGGCTCCCACTCTCCCCATTAAAGTTTTCACTGTCTGGCATGGATGTCAACCAATATGTCTGTCCATCCTAGCATCCGAAGAGCTTCGTCCAGTACCTTCATCCTGCAGCCAGAAGATAGAGAGAGTAGTAAAGTATTGCATGCAAGGAGACGTGTATGAAACTGGACCAAATCCAAATCTCTACTCTATGTGGTGGACGAAGAGCACTCCAGTTACTTAGTCTGCTCGGATTGGTCAGACCAAGATCGCTCGACAATGTTCAGACTTACAGCTTCAGCGAGATGGGAGATAAGATCATTTCTGTCTTTGCCCTTCTTCAACCCGGCGAAGGCCATCTTGGTACCGGGGATGTATTTCTAATGGAACAGAGTGAGCATAAGAGGATGGTGCCGAATGAGATGGACATACCTTGGGGTTCTCGAGATACTGGCAGGAAATTTTGGTTAATGATGCCTCTGAAAAGCCAGATCCTTATTCGATACGCACCTCGAACAGGGTGTCGTTCTCCTGAAATCGCTGTGAGCAGAAGATCGCGAAGTGGTTTAGAGACAACTAACCCAGACGACGGCCTTGTTGACGTTGGCGGCGGTGTAGGAGAAGCCCTCGACTTGTCCAGACTTTCTTCCAAAGAGTCCGTGAAGGTTGGGTCCAACCTTGTTAGGGCCTCCGGCTTCGAGGGTGTGACATTGAGCACATCGAGTCTGGCACCGATGTAAGCATGGCCTAGTGACTGTTAGACAGGATCATACCTTGAAGATAGAAGCACCCTTGGCAGCGTCTCCTGTGGCGAGAAATATGGTCAGTGGTCTACATCGAGACGCCGCCATCAAATCGGGCTCGACACGTCGATTTGACGCCGCCCAGATTCGGACGAAAATCGAGACCGCGGGACTCACCAGGAGCGAATTTGTCGTCTTTACCACCGGCCATTTTGGTTTGTTGAAGATGCGATAGGGTTTGAGGTTGTGAAGGGAGAAGAGGTAATGTGATGAAGAAATAAAAGTCAAAGATCGAAAAGTGTGCACGGAGTTTGACGTGGTTCCCGCCTCCGTGTTGTTCCGAGTCCACCAATCACAACGTGTTTATTAGACTCCGTCGGTTTATTTAGGCGCGCCAAGGCATCCGAAAGCTTAATTACTTTCTGTGGCAGAAAAGCTCCGCCATTTCCATGCTTCAGGTAAAGAGAGGAGGAGATGGCAGAGCTCGGGGGGGGGAGGGGACCTGAGGAAGAGGG